>SEYY01000167.1:50000-58558 GCA_009176605.1 Armadillidium nasatum
GACACAGTTTTTTTTTAAGATTGTGGTCATTCGAAATTAATATATGAATAATACTTAATTATATTTTATTATAAATATTATAAGGCAATCAAAATTCATTTTCATTTTAACATTTGATATTCTTACCTATTTTAATTCTGATTAGGTAGGTAATGGTTCTTCAATTACTAATAGCAAAAAAGTAGAAGCATCGGAAAGGGTTTTTTTTTTTTTTTTTTTTTCAGCGTTTGAAAGTATTACCAGTATGCAAAACGAACGTCCAACTCATCTTCATAAATCTCACCAATCGCAATCTCTCTAATTAATACGGGTTGTTTAATATTTGAAACCTTTAAAAAAAAAGAAAAAAAAAAAAAAAAAAAAAAAACAACCCCCTTCGCTCGAGACTCTAATAGAACATGACAGAGAATATAAGAAAAGTTGACTCAATTTAGAATTTTTCCCTCATTTATCTTCAACAATGCGAGAGGATTATCGTCACTCTGCTCTTTTTTTCCATTAAAATACAAAATAATTTTATTCACTTTATTTTTGTCTTCAGACTAATGTTATGGCCACTGTTTGATGCAAAATGAAAATTTATTACATTAGTTACAGTAGCATTTTTTTTTTATGGATCTTCAGTGCTTGTTCTTAAAAAAAATATTACGAAAACTATTCAACTGTAATCTCTTTATTCGGCAATAAAAGCAATTGAACAATGTTATTTCAACACCGTTATATCGGAAAATGTAGAAAATCTTGGAATCGTACCCTGGATATCAGAGGATGCTTCTGTAAAAATATCATCTGATTTTAAAGCGTCTAATTTAATGTCCTGTTCACTTCTAAGTTGTTTTTACAGCAATATTTATAACACATTTAATATAGATAAAAATGTTTTAAATATTTTCAATAATGAAGTAACATTTTCGATTGACCTTTTGGTATGACGAAGGGTTTTTTTTTCAGTAATTTTTTCATCTAATTTGGAACTTCAATAATATTTAAACTGATGATATAGTCATTTCCTATTGTCATGATTTAGTTCATTTATGAGATTGAACTTGTAGATAAAATCAATTCTCCTTCACTTCTAATGCGTATACTGTTCAATCAATCTCGATAGGTCTTATTAGTATTACTCTTAAAGTTAGAGCATTTTGGGTAGCTACAGTTAATGAAATGAATAGTAATAATAATAATAATAATAACAATTCAAACATTTTATTGAAATTGAAAAACTCTGAATGCTTGTTTTTAAATTCTAAATTTATCTTTAAGTTCAATGATTCTTCCTAGTATTTTACATCGTGAGAACTAACCGATATTATTATTTGGGATAAAAAAGCAAAGCATTTGGCGTTTGCTGCCCATCTTATTACAGAGTATTCAAAAGATTCTTTTTGAAGGCTGAGAATTGCCAAAATTAATAACAAAAATCAATTTTAAAGTACAAGACTGTTTTGAAACTAATTCCTATTAAAGATGCAAAAAAATAAATAAATAAATAAAAAGAAAAATAATAAAAAATAAACTAAAATAAATAAATAAATAAAAATTAGGATTTTTTTTCACTCTGTCCTGGTCCTCCTAAACTCTCACGACGTAAGTAAATTCAGGGTCGCGAGCACTTTACTTTGTGAATCAATCCTACATTAAACGACAATTATTTTAACGTTCAATATATATATATATATATATATATATATATATATATATATATATATATATATATATATATATATATATATATATGTGTGTGTGTGTGTGCATTCTAAACTAAAATTAGCTTAAATAACAACAAATAGACGAGCCAATAAATAAATAAATAAAAAAATCAGGAGCTAACGAAAATATTGTGTCTTATTATTAAGCAACAATAAGACAAAAAATAACTGTAATAATCTGATTGATGCATTCAATCTGCTTGGCCTTCTTCTGCCCCTTCGCCCTCAGGTGATGCTAATCGCCATTCATGAGAATCTGTCTCTACAAGCAGGCAACTGACATTGGGGGTTCCTTGTCCCTCAATATATCCTTCCAAACAGAGAACCAAGAGATAAATTGCAGCACTGAATTTAATGACCGTGTTATACCTACTAAAAAGGTCGTTCAACGCAGAAAAAAAATCGATGTTAATCAGTACCTCCCTCCGACGGTGCCTGGGAGTTAGGTCTTCATCAAGCTTAGTAATTCTTGATCTCTCTCAAGGATAAGTTCGGCTTCTTTTTCAGCACCTCATTCATTATGACGTAAGAATCTTTCTCTACATCGAAAAATAAAGTATTTGTCCCAAATCAGACGTCAAAATGATTCACAATTTGGCTCAGATAATTCTGCGTTGATCAATCACGTCTAAGGCCTGCCGTACATTAGCGATAGTTTTGTATGAAACATCCAATTTGTTAGAAAAAATGAAATTTTTTTTGAAATGAGTAACAAATCTTTTCGCAAGACTTTATTTTAATCTTTATTAGTGTATATATATATATATATATATATATATATATATATATATATATATATATATATATATATATATATTATATATATATATATATATATATATATATATATATATATATATATCTTAAATATTTTTGACAGCATAGTTTCAAATTGAAAAGATTCCACAGGATCTGACTTATTAAAATAATAATACGAAACACAAACCTGTGAAAAAAAATAAACGACGCCCATTTAAATATATATTTTTGAGGAACTTTCTTAATAATAATGATAATAATGAATAATAATAATAATAATAATAATAATAATAATAATAATAATAATAATAATAATAATACTCTTCTAGATCTTGTAAACTCGTTTAAAAGAAAAATGACTCATGTACATTGTACAGACAATGCGATAAAATGAACCGGTGTTTCGAAACTGATCGCTTTTGTTCAAGGGTATTCGCAATTATAGGGTGCTAATAACCGAGCCTTTTGAAAAGAGGCTTTAACAACCTTCCCCATTCCCCTAATATATATATATATATATATATATATATATTATATATATATATATATATATATATATATATATATATATATATATATATATATATATATATATATATATATATATATATAAAGATGGGACGATTAATCGTTGTCATCGTCAAATTTCGGCAGATTATTTTACATATATTGGCTTACAAATATCTCTGCTCCATTCTCTTCTATTGAGTGAAAGGCTGTTAACTGTGGAGGCCAAATATACTCTCCAAGACGAAATCGAATTTCCCCAGAAACTGGAGAGAAAATTGTTTCTGTATCACAACTTTAAGGTCTCTAAGTTTAAAGTACTAGAATTTTTGCTTGTTTGTCAATGTAATCACATATTAAAATTTTTTAAAACAATGTTCTAAAGATACTATAGGGTGTCCCAATTGCTCTCGGCAACAGATATGAGCTAAGTGCAAATCATAAGTTAATAAAATTTTACCCGAACATAACTTGATGTGTGAGAATCGTGTCGACATCACAAGTGTTTGGTGGGTAAGGGAGATCTCAAAAGGTGGTGTTCCGTAGTGTCATGTTCTAAGCCCTTAAAGAAAAATAATACAACGCCACGTCGTTTCTCGTACGATTGTTGAGAAAGTGGCCCAATCTTAGTCCAATAAATGAGATTTGAGACCTTTTGAGTTTTGCCTGGAGGTTGTTTTGAGTGAGAGAGAGTGAAAGAGAGTGAGAGTGAAAGAGAGTGAGAGTGACAGTGTGAGAGTGAGTGAGTGAGTGGTGAGTGAGTGAGTGAGTGAGTGAGTGAGTGAATAATAATATAGTATATATATATATATAAATTAGTAAAGTTTATGAATAGGAAGGAATATATATATATATATAATATATAGATATATGTGAACTCCAATATTCGTCTCTTACGATATTCGCCCTATTTTTTCGATATTCGTTGAAAAGTCAATATTTGTCCTACCTATAACCTTAAAAATAAAAACTCTTAATAACAATTGTTTTTTCTCATCCAAAAGGTAAATTTCTTTTTAAAATTTTATTTGTGTTTAGCATTTATGTAGGCCTACACAGTGCGTATTACGTATTATTTATGGCAGTACTCTGGGTAATATGTACTGTAGTTAAATTGTACAGTGTTTGAAATAATTTCGGAGATCGATTCTAGAGTGAAATTTTTTTTTGTTAAAGAATTGATAGGCAAAATTCGAGGCTGGGAACGAATTAATCCATTCTTAGTTAATTCCTATGGGGAAAATTGTTCGATATTAGTCTTTTTCGATATTCATCATCCCCTCGGGAACGGATTAATGACGAATATTGGAGTTCCACTGTATATATGGTGTAATACAGCAGTAGGCCTGTATACCATGACAACGTTTTAACTGTCAGTTAGGCCTGTCTCATACTGCAAATTTCAGTCATTCAGGTTATGAAAAGTCCAACTAAGTATACTAGAAAATTAAATAATAAATTAATAAAATAATAATAATATAATAATAATAATAATAATAATAATAATAAAGACCATATGCGTATCCCTACGGGAATAAGCTTATTGTCTTAATATAAATATTATTTATTATATATATATATATATATATATATATATATTATATATATATATATATATATATAAATATATAATATATATAATATAAAAATTAAAGATTAAAATTAAATTAAAATTATTAATACTGGTGAACAACATATAACATTATGGATACGCATATGGTCTTCTTATATTATTTAATAAAATTATTATTAAAATATTTTGTGATGCTACATATCTATTATTACATATTAATATTATTATTAATAATATATTTATATATATATTATATTTATTATATTATTATTATCTATTATGCCTTTGAAAAAAAAATTTCTATTCCTGGGGTTTTCTTAAGTGATTCCTAACGAAATTGTCCTCCTAAATTGAAATATGACATTCATTTTGCTCAATCAGGTCTGGTTTTGAGGTACAGCGCACTACTTCTTTTAGAAATGGGTAATTTAAAAAAAAAAAACCGTTATTTATATCAAAGTTATTTAATAAATTACAATTACTTGTAAACTAGGAAAAAAATAAATACCGACTCAATTCGACTTTCCTTTAATTAAATTTAAACTTACACACTACTTATGAGCCTACCCAAGAGTGCCAAGAAACGAAGTCCTTGATGATTTCCGTTTGTGAACCGATTTTGGTTCATCGCGTTTAAGACACCAGCAATAGTCGCTATAATCTCCACAGTTTGCCGGAAAATAGTCAAGATGTGAATGGAGAAAATGCATTTTTATCGACATGCGAGCTCCCATTTTCTCGAAGCTTTTCATAAGCTCATTTACATGTGAGATATATTCTGAGCTTCTTTTATTTCCCAGAAAACCATCGATAACTTTACTAAACGATCGCCATGCATCTTGTTCACTGGCTTCCATATTGGTGTAAAAATGCTTGTCCTTTAACAGAGTTCTAATTTGGGGACCGTCAAATATATCCTGCATGGAGCTTTGCATCACTGATCTGTGGGAATTTTTGCAGTAGATATTAAAAGCTTGGCCTTCTTTATTCAGTGCCTTGACAAAGTTCTTCATCAGGCCAAGCTTTATATAAAGAGGAGGCAGTAAAACATTTTTGGGTGGGACTAGAGGTGGAGCTACTACGTTGTGGCAGCCAATTTGGATTAGCCTGTAATATGGTCCTTGCCTTCTCTCCACACCATGGGTACACCAAATGAAAAACAGTTCGTTTTGCCCTCACTCCAGCGCCTTAAGGCTATGACACAGGCTTTGCAGCATATATGTGGAGCAAAGCCTTTGTCTTGATCACCTAGCTTTATTCCAAAATATGCATTGTAAAGGGACTTTACTAACGGCGTTATAGTGCATTGCTGGTCACTAAAAGTTACTTTGCCACACACATAATAAAATCTATCAGGACTGTTTTTACACTTTATTTTTTTTATGAAATATTTTTTGCTAATATAATAAATAGAGCATTAGAAATACACTTTAAACACTGTTCATAGATGAGAAAAGTCATGGATTAAGGTAAGAACACTTAGTTGGAGAGTGAGCAAGCAACACACAACCACTCGCGCTCGCGGTCAGCTAGACTGAGCTCTCTAACGCCATCTAGGGAGCTCGGTCTGTATCTTAAAAACTAGACCTGATTGAGCAATATGAATGCTTGATTTGGATTTAGGAACAAATTTCATTACAACCACCTATAAAACCCCCAGGAATATATAATATATATATGTAAATTATTAAAATATATATATATTTTGTGAAGCAACTTAATATGGCTTGGCCCAAATTGCTTACAAACCAAAAATGAACGGAATAATAATAATAAGATATAGATGATAATAATAATAATAATAATCATAGGCATAAATGAAATAAATACTAGATAATAATACAAATGTCAAAAAATTTGCTTGATGTATCAAAGTTTCCATATATCGAAGATCAGACTTCTCTTTTCCGACTTTATATATATATATATATATAATATATATATTATATATAATATATATATATATATATATATATATTATATATATATATATATATATATATAATATATATAAAGGTTAGAAGCTGACCTTCGGATGCAAATTCTTTGACATTTGTATTAATATTATGGTTCAAGTTTACTTGAGGGTACTTTTTTTCAGCGCTCGAAAATAAATGAAAAAGATATATATATATTTTTAATTTTTGTATTTAAGTACACTCCATGTAGCCTCTATATTTTAGGTGTAAGCTCCAGTTTGAGGATCCACAAAATTTTTACTGTGGTTCAGAGTAAGATTTTTAAAATGATTTTTTTACGACAATTGATGAACTAACAAACTTAAATTTGGTGTTATAACCAGCATTTGTCAACGAGGGGCTCTGCCCCCATACCACCCGACCCGTGAGTGATGATGATATTGTCAACTACTTTTCCTGTCGATGATTTGGGGTATTTCCCATTATTTCCAATTTGTAGAGTTTCAGAGAGAGTTCCCTCAAGTAAACTTATGCCAATATTATTATTATTATTTTGCTTTCATTTCATTTATGCCTATTTAATATTATTATTATTTAATTTTCTAGCATACTTAGTTTGACTTATCATAACCTGAACAACAAAAGTTTGCTCTGTAATACAGGCTTAACTGACAGATGGAAATTTCAAAATATCAAAATAAAAATATTGATATACAAGGTCAGAAAACTTCTTAACCTAAGCCTATATATAATATATATATATATATATATATATATATATATATATATATATATATATATATATATATATATATATATATATATAATATATGGTCAAAATATATTAGCTTAATTTACATTACATTATAAATTGAATTATAATACAGACATTATAATTCCTTAGGTCAAATTGAAAATATTGTCACATGGAGATTACCTGATCATTGGGCAGGATACTTGACTACATTTATATAGTCAAGGGGATATGCACTGAAAGAAATATGTTTTTTCTTCAAGGAATTGCTGAACATTGTATCCCTATAGCGAGTATAGTGTCACTTTCAATATAAAATTTTTTGATATATCAAAATTTTATAATAATTATATATATATATATTATATATATATATATATATATATATATATATATATATATATATATATATATATATATATATTATATATATATATATATATATATTATATATATATATATATATATAATATATATATATATTATATATAAATATATATAATTATATATATAGGGACCTATATATATTAGTTAAAAAAATAATTTCAAGTTTGTAAAGTTTTGCATAATTTAGGGATGTACCGATAGTATCGGTATCAGTATCGGAAGTATCGGCTATTTGTTGGGGTATTGGTATCAGTATTGGTTAATATGGCCTATACTCCTTACTTTTTCAGTGAAGAATTATGAGAAACTTTTAAATTAAAAAATATATCTAATTTCAATATATAAAAGTTCTAATAAGGAATTCCTTTTGATCCAAGATACAGGCTTACATTGTACAAGAATGCTGCTGATGATGCCACTTCTAGAATGCATTCAAATAGCATAACTGAGAAGCTTTCTCGCGTAACAAAAAAAAGATTCGCAGAAGTGGAAGCCGCCCTATCAGCAACCCCTGGCAACAGCACTGATAGTGATGATGGTGGCTTTTCAGCAAATAAACCTACTGAAGGTGAAGAGGATTTGGATATGTTAGACTTTGATAAGTTCATGGCCGAAATTGCATTGACATCTCATTCACTTCAAAGGAATCACACCAAGGAACCTCATCGAAAAAACTGAAGAGACAGTCATCAAGGAGCAAATATAATTCAGAATTGCAATCTGTGAAAGAGGAGATAAAGCTTTACAAAAACATGGAGATGCTGCCTACAGAAGAGAATCCTTCCATGTGGTGGCATGAAAATAGGCCAAGGTTTCCAATATTATCAGTGCTTGCAAGCAAATATTTATCAGCCCTTCCCTCATCAGTCGAGAGCGAGTGTATTTTTAGTGTAGGTGGGAATGTAAGCACTCCAAAAGGAACAGGCTCTCTCCAGATATGAGTGAAATTT
>SEYY01000167.1:58658-132861 GCA_009176605.1 Armadillidium nasatum
AGTTTTTTTTGGACTGAAGTTTTTTTCGCTTGAAGCACTGCCTTAGGTTTTTTTGCTTGAAGAATTGCCTTATTTTTTTTGCTGAATCTATACTTTGCTTTAAGCAGTGTCCAATGTTTTTTTTGTTTTTGCATGCCATTTTATTTGAGGAAAAGCAGAAGGAGTGAGCCACAATTTTGATATATGGTCCAGTGAAAATTTTTTTTGCTACGCGCACAGTGAAAGAGGCCTGAGTTTAAAGGGGTAAAAAATAGAGATATTGGGAGGGTAACATTACAGTAAGGTAATTGTGAAATAAAAAACGTTTTTTTTGTTTATTATTTTCATTGTTTTTGTTATATTTTATATTATTATTATTATTATTATTATTTTTATACACAATATTATTGCATATGCTTTGTTATCTTATGTATTAATATTATTTTTATTTTTGTTAATTTATATTTATATTGCATCTATTATATTATCGGTACATTTATTATTGTCATATTTTGAAATTTATTATTTTTATAAAATAAATTATTGTGTTTTGCTTTTTTTTTTTTTTTTTCCTTCACTGTCCTTGATAGAGAGCCTTAAATAGTTATTTTTTTGTAACTGCCACATGTTGTGACCCTTTCAAGATGCATAAAACTAATGTTCGAAAAGGTCTCAGGAGAATTACCATGGAAATTGCCAAAAAATTCCCTAAATCAGGAATCATTTGTGATAAAAGAATTTGTGTCAAGTGTTGAAAAAAAAAAATGCATCACATAGTAGTTCATTAGATAATGCATCTGTGTCTTCTGAGACCCAATTCAAATCTAGAGCAATAGTTTATTTCTCCATAAACTGACTAAATCTCTGACAGTTATTAGTGAATCACCAGTTATACAAAAACTCCTAAAACGTAAACCTGAGTATGGACAACAGAAAACTGACAAAATAAAAAAAATGTTTTTGTAAAGAAAATAAAAATAATATCACATGAATGTCAAATTGAAAAAGAATCCACATCAGAAATAAAATGAATTCTAATGACTCAAAAATAATTTCAGTTAAAAGAAAAATTTGGACTTACTAAAAAAGGGATCTGAAAAAATACAGATTTTGACAATCCTGCTAAAGAGCTGGAGTATTATTTAATAGAATTGAAGAATAATTTTATGTTACAAACTATATGGCAAAACAAGCTAAAAAACCTGTGTTACAGCAAGGGATTCTGTTAGTGCCAAATTAAAGAGAAAGCAGATTTCCAAAATGCAAAAAGTTATTAATTTTAATAAAAGTGAAGAATTTAGCATCATTGTGCCAAGGAAAAAGGACCATCCGATGGCCTCGGTGGTACTGTGAAGAGACTAGCTGCAATGGCAAGTCTACAGCGCCCTTATAACAACCAAATTATGACACCACAACAGTTATTTGATTTTGAAAGAGACAACATTCCCAGAATATTCTTCATTTAATCAACAACTGATGAATGGATAAAAGAAGAGTCATGGGATTTGTAACAGCAATCTATGACAATAAATGGTGGTTGTCATGTGTCCTCGAGACATATTCAGACACACTAGATGTAAAACTTAATTTTTTAATACCTAATGGTCCTTCTGCTTCATTCCTCTATCCATATAAACCAGATATTTTAGTAGTACCTTATATGGAAATACTGACAGTTATTGATTCAATTACTGTGACTGGAAGTACTTACAGACTAACAGAAACAGAAATGAATAAAATCTCACAAATTCTTAGAAGCAAGTAAGATTATTATCTTTCTATTTACATATACAATGTCAAAGTTGGTTGATCAAATCAACTCACCACAGATTTAAAAAATACAAATATGTAACTACATTAATAAATCAAAATTTTAAAAAATTTTGAGAAGAGGATGGGTGGGTGAGAAATATGGCTTGTTCTGTTCAAAAAAGTGGCTAGAGAGTTTGTGAGTGTGAAAAAGTTTATAAGACAAAAATTTCAAGACTCTACCTTTTCAAGGAGTAGTGAATGGAGCCATCCCAGATGTGTGATACATGCTCTATAAAGAGCGAATGACACCCCTGTAAAGAATAAGCAATTAGGGTGGAGCAAAGAAATTCCGAAGGAACTTCAAAACACTCAACCACTTAAAAAACTCATTTACAAAAATAAATGTGTTTTGAAAGATCATGAGAAACAGAACCAGGAACATTAAAGACAGATGATGGCTTAGTTGTTTGTTAGATTATGTCGAGTAGGAAGATAAAGAACCAAGTTTTTGAGAAATTGAAAACTACCATGTTTCCCTTACCAAAATTAGAAATTTGAGAAAGATAAGTGATCAGTTGCTTCAAGGTCACTTCTTAGAATCAGTAAACTTGTTGGAAAGGATGATTTTCAAAATGAAAGAAGTAATAAAGGATGGAGTTGTCAGGACAGGAGTGAATTTTTGATGAAGTAATAGAGGTCATCAATGAAAAGAAACAACAGACTTGGGGATAGGACAGAACTTTGCAGAACACCACAATTTATAAATTTAAAGGATGAATGACAACTAACAACAGTAGCTGCTATAGAACATTCAAAAAGGAAATCAGAGAGGCAGCAGCCTTGAACTTAATTATAAATATCAAAAGGGGAAAGTTTAAAAATCTTCATTTTGGGTGATTTCAAAATTCAACACAGCTAATAGTTTCCATCTAGTACTTTTAATACAGCTGGCGAACTCCCCTATCATTTTTTATTCAGAACCTTGAGCAATTGGTGCAACTCCCTACCCGTACGTACCCTTAATCATCTTTGTGATGAACCCAACACACTTGATCCTTTCTTAACCTCTTATCCTTCCCTTTATACTGTTAAACTTTCCTCTTCTGGTTCATCTGATCATTTTATTCATCTTGTTCTGTCTCCAAGTCTTCCACAAGAATGACCCCAGCTTTTGGCAAGTAGGGTTCTGGCACTTTGGTGCTGATAACTGGACTGACATGCCTTTGTACTTCTCTAATTTCTAATGGGATTACTTTCTGTGGGAGGGGTAACACAAAGTGCACCAAGCACATAACTGAGGTAATTCTGATTCTTTGACATTTAATACCCTTTCCATTCAACTAACCAAAACAAAACTGAATGTAACTTAGCTTGCTCTCATACTATTCACCGCAGGGATGCTACCTTCAGGTATTATAGGCTTTTTCAAACTCTAGAAACTCGTAAACCTTATATTTCATCCAGGAATATTTAAAATCTATTCTATGTAGAAAACTTTTCTCTCCACAGAAAAGGCATATTCTTTCTGGTTTCTCTTCTAAATGCAATTTCTGGCATTTTTTCCTCTTTCCTCCACTGTACCTACCTACCTACCTTCTATTAATACTGAACTCTTTGCTCAAACCTTTACCTATCCACCTATGATAGTTCCAGATATGTCTCTAACAAAAAAATATTTTCATACCCAAATATTTTAAAAATGAATACAGAATATTTGGCACAACTTTTATATATATATATATATATATAATATATATATATATATATATATATATATATATATATATATATATATATATATATTATATATAATATATATATATATATATATGGTAATAATTTGATATAGAACCTCTCCTATTTTCACTATATTGAAAATATGAAGTCAAAATATGTTTACATGCATTCTACACATACTTTTCTTTGGCGGTTGAGTAATATAAATATATACATAATAAAAAAAAAAAAAAATAGTATTTATGCTGCGAAAAAGAAGTAAACTGTCCGTTAAAACTGTCTTCTTAAATATATTTGGCAACTAGCGTCTCCGTATGTAAAAAAAAAAAAGTCTCCATTTTCTATGTCATGAAAAAGAAAATGGCAAACTAAAAGTAAATATATATATATATATATATATATATATATATATATATATATATATATATATATATATATATATATATATATATATATATATATTTTCATCACTTTCACATAAAATTAAAAATGAATTAAGTGTATTTTCACATTTATTGCACTCACCATCAACATTTAATGTAAACAAAGCCATGTTTAGCCTTACACTAGTAATGCAATTATTGGCCAGTTTCCATAGGCTAATAGGCTATGCTTTATCAAATTTCCAAGTGTGTATGTGTGTGCATAGGTTTACGTGTGTACGTGTATTTGAGTTTTTATTTTTAAGACACATTTAACAGCCCATAAGTTACGATTATATATATATATATATATATATATATATATATATATATATATATATATATATATATATATATATATATATATATATATATATATATTAAGGTAAAGGTGTAGATTGTTTCTGAGTTTCGATTTTTAGAAACTATCGATATTCGAAAATATTGAAGCTGCCGTAAAAGAGGCCTAACCTATACAAGAACGTTGCTGCAAGATACAGGCCTACAGCCCTATTACACCACACATACACATAATTATTATTACTTAATTTTCTAGCGTACTTAGTTTGACTTATCATAACCTGAACTCCCAAAGTTGCCGTAAAAGAGGCCTGTTAAAAAATGTTAAGGATATCGAAAAAATAAAATATCGAAACTCAGAAACAATCTACACCTAAGCCATTATGTAATAGGGCAGTGGGCCTGTATGCCACGGCAACGTTCCATCTATCAGTTAGGCCTGTATCACACAGCAATCTTCGGGCGTTTAGGTTATGATAAGTCGAATTAAGTACGCTAGAAAAGTAAATAATAATAATAATAATAATAATAATAAATAATAATAATAAAAATAAGGCTTAGGTTAAGAATCTTTCTGACCTTATATATCAATATTTTTAAAAAATTCGATATTTTGATGGCAGTAAGCCTCGTCTGACGGCCACGCACTTTTATAGGTTAGGCAACTTTGGCATTCATGTTATGATAAGTCGAACAAAGTTCTCTAGAAAACTAATGTGAGTATGTCTGGTGTAATATGGCAGTAGCCCTCACCTCGTGGCAACGCTTTTGAATAGGTTCAATATATCGATATTTTCCAAATATTGAAGGTCAGAAAGATTCTTAACCTTTACCTAACAATAATAATAATGACTAATAATAATAATAATAACAATAATAATAAATAATTATAAAAATACTAATAATATTAATAATAACAATAATAATAAAATAATAATATGATAAAAAAATTAATAATAATAATAATAATAGGCATAAGTGAAATAAAATCTAAATAATAATAATAGGCAAAAATGAAATAAAATCTAAATAATAATAATACACATTTTAATAAATTTGGGTTTATATATCAATGTTTTGAAATATCAATATTTTCAAATATTGAAGTTTGTATTACAGTACATTGCAGAAAAAAATAACGGAACAGTCGAAGGACAAATATGGCAACAGGTTATTCAATTGATTTTGCTATTTTTGTACAAACGAAGGCCAGTCGAAGAGCAATTGCTTCACCATTCGTAGTAAAAATATCAGTTTTTTCTTTTTTTTTAATAGTTTCTCTTTTTATTATGTATTTATATTACTCTACCGCCAAAGAAAAGTATGTGTAGAATGCATGTAAACATATTTTGACTTCATATTTTCAATATAGTGAAAATAGGAGAGGTTCGTGCTATATCAAATTATTACCATATATATAATATATCAATTTTTATCAATTATAAATACACTTCTAACTAACCTTGTCAGGAAACACTCATGGTGGATTACAAATTGACTTAAATTCATTGTAAAAACAAACTTTTTTAATGCACAAATACTTAAAATATTTAGCACAACTCATATATATATATATATATATATATATATATATATATATATATATATATATATATATATATATATATATATATATATATATATATAACCAACCATATTACTGTCAATTTTTATGATTACCCATCACTTGTAACTAACCTTGTCTGGAAACACTCATGGTGCAGATTACAAATTGGCTTAAATTCATTGGAAAAACAATAAAAAGGAAAACTTTTTAATTGCACAATAATCCATTGGGAGTCTTCTTTGACTCACTTGGCACATGTCTCACTATGGGGAAAATTTCGATACCAACTAAAATTTTGTGTACCAAATTTAGTTTTACATTTACACGAAATTCGGTAAAATAATGAACATACTACACTATCTTACTTGATTTGAGGCGTTATTGGCCTGATCATCTCCAGATTCCTCAGATCCACAATCTAAATTTTCATCTGTAAGACACTTTCTTCTTCTTCTATCCGCCATGTTTACATAAATTCAAGAACGAATACCATTTACTTAGGAAGGTCTTCGGAGAAATAGCAGCCTAAAGCACCTAGGTATAAAAAATTAGGACATGAGACATAAAACAGAAAATTTTGTTACACCCACTAATTTAATTAGTGGAGTTGTAATTATCATTTCAAATTTTTTAACAGAATGTTTTTAAATTGCGTATTTATAATTTTTTTAACAGTATTAGCAATCAGTAAAGACTTAAAATTTATTTATTGTACTTGAGAAATATGATTTGTCTACTATAAAAATTATTTGTATACTTATTTTATATAGTGTATATACTTTATTTAAAGTTTCCTTTTATATTGGAGAAATTATATTAAAATTCTCCTTCACAAGGTTTTATAAAATTGGTTTGTTTTTATATCGATGTGGAACTTAACAGTTTGGCCTGTTTCAAATTCACCTTTTCAAATATTCGTCAACGCGAAAAACGTTTTAACAAAATGTAAGTTTTTTTGTTTGTTTGTTATAAACTTCAAAGTTCTGAGTTCAGGTATGACTTATGAGGTAATTTTTATCTTCACCTCTTTCTTACTATAACCTTTTAATTGACTCTTTTACTCCAAATATACCTTGTTGCGATTTGCTTATAAACAGAAATCGCGGAGAATAAGACAGTAATGTGACTGTCTGTCCTAAAAATTCTTTAAAAAGTAACAAACCAAATTTAGATATATTAGCCTAAAGGAAATAGTAATTATAAACAATAAAATCTAAAGTTACTCACCAAATATTAATATGATCTTCTAGCCAAATTTTAAGTATAACTTTTAGGTATTTTTTCCATAAAAAAGTTCTTTAGGAAGAAGCGCCTTATTAACGTTAAAGACTTTATTTAAATTTTAGTAAGTATTTTAAAAGATAAACTGAACCTCTCTTAACTGAACAATTGCCATTCAAACATCAGGGCAATAAATCCTAACTCCAGTTACAACTTAGAACTTTAATTAAACAGTTAAATGTCAACCTAAGTCAATTTTTAAACCCCATAGAATGCCTAACAAGCCTACTCTTTTGCTAATTAAAATCAAACAATGCAAATCAAAAATAAAGAGTAGACTGTCAATGTCAAAGTTCCAAAATAGCAATCAGAGCCCAAATTCAAAGTCCTAATATCTAAATAAAACAATTAATAGTCAAAGACAGGTTATTAATTAGTTATACTTTACGTTCTGGAAGATCTTGTCGACGAGGTTGATATAATTATTAAAAAACACTTACATTTCAATTTATTTTCTAACGAGTTCCGAGTTATAAGAGCAAGTCGCTCTAGCGTGTTCAAAATCGCCTAACAAGGTTTTTTGTGTTTCCATTCATAATGGGAATCTAGTTTTAGGGAAATTTTGAAACTTCAAAATAAACCAGAGATTTTGTATTTTACTAAGAAGCAAAAATGTAAACCAAAAATAGCTTCATCTTTAAATCATAAAATATTTAATTAAATCTAAAATATAAGGATTTTCCATAACCTCTAATAAGTTCTAATTATAAATATATATTTCAGAACTCGTTAAAGAGAACAATTTCTTTGGAAAACAGTATATTGTAAGTCCAAGATTACTATTTCATTTAAACTAATTCCTTTTTCTTTAAGATGAAAACGCAATGACTTGCATTATTCAGCTGTAAAACGTAACACTTTACTGGGACACGGTTTGGTCAAGCTCCGCTGTAAAATACGAAAGGATAAAATTTTAATTAACTTAAATATCGTTCAGTTTATGTAAATTGAAGTAGAAGTCATATGATACAAGCTATTACTCTTTTCTTTTGTGAAGTTGACTGCTTAGTGCTTGGTAATATTAGTTTATCGTATAGTATTTCAAAATGACTATTTAATTATTGTGAATTGTCAACTATTAAATATTATCTTATAATCTAATTTTCTCCATTTTATATATGAACCAAATCAATTATCTTAAAATAAGTATCTTGTAATTAGCTTTTTCTATCCCATCTAAATTATTTCTGGTTTTCAGAGCTCTAAATTTATTTAAGGTTGGCGTGCCAGCTAAGTAGGATTCTTAGGATTTCGTTTTGAGGTTCATCTTTATAAAATCTGCATTAAGTAAGCTTGAAATTTCTATTTATTCATTTAATTTTAAGGATTATTATGGTTTCCAAATTGCCATTGGGAATATCTATTTATAAATGTATTATAATTTTTAAATAAACTAAATATAATAAGTAAATCTATCTACTAAATATACTATAAATGCAAAATGCTAATAAGTGAATTTTTACTCAAAGTATTTTTCTGGATGTCTGGATAATCTTTTTGTACTCTGATGTTCAATGGACCTATAGTGAAAACAGTAGTCCTGGCTGTTCCATTTGAACTTATTTCCTCCTCATCTATCATGTGTGGACCTTAACAGAATCAGTCTCCAAAAGTGGACATTTTGACAATCATTTATATATTATTTAATTATATCTTCTCACTTTTTTAAAGCTGAATACATGGCAATTTATAGTTTAGAATTGAAACAAATGTGTCTTTCATTATCAATATCTTATAGCTATGAAAATAGTAATTGTAAATGCTGGATCATTATTTTTCTAAAATCTTGTGTTTTAAGAGCTTGTATTCCATTGTGTTGTGTTTGGTATTATTCCCGGGATTTCAACTTGCGGTAATCACGTAAGTCCTTTGACCAACTTTGTGGTTCCTTAAATATTTTAGCATTCGTCATTATCAAAATTCACTTCGTACATTTATTTTGTTTAAAGGAAATTCAAGGTGTAATGATAATTATTTATAGGTTTTAATTTCTAATATGTTATTAATGTCTTTTTCTTTTTTTAATTTCCAGACATGTAATATAATTCTTTAGTGGAATAAAGCCTTTAAATGAAAGGTCTTTTCATTATTCAAATTCACTTCAATTTATTCCACTAAAATGATAAAATAAAATATAAAAAAAAAAAAAAAAAAAAAAATCAAAAACAAAAATGGACAAATTCCTTAAACCAGAAAGGTTTGAAGCAAATCCAAATGGAAGTACCTCAGGAAGAGAATGGAATCACTGGTACAGAACTTTTAGAAATTTTCTCTCCTCTATTGAATCATACAACCCTAACAAATTGGATACTCTTATTAACTATATTGCTCCTGCTGTTTATGAATACATATCTAGTTGTGAAACTTATGAAGAAGCTATTGAGGTATTGACACAATTATATGTAAAACCCAAAAATGAAATTTTTGCTCGACATCAACTAGCCACTCGACGACAACAAAGTGGAGAGAATTTAGATGAATTTTTGCAGGTCTTAAAACAATTAAGTATTGACTGCAACTTTAAAGCTGTCAGTGCTGAGAAAAATAGAGATGATGCCATTCGTGATGCATTCATAACTGGATTAAATTCTACCTATATTCGTCAGAGGTTGTTAGAGAATAAAACATTGGAGCTACAATCCGCATTCGAACAAGCTCGTGCTTTAGACATAGCCCAGCAAAATTCAAGTTCCTATTCTACTCCATATACACCTCTCTCAGCATCAGTCTCAGCTATTGAAAATTCTCTTGCAACCGATGATATTCCAAACAGTTCTAATGGAAAAACAGAGTTTACTGCTGCGGCGGCCAGACAAAGTATTAAAATGTATAATCAGAAGTGTTATTTCTGTGGAAATAAACGTCATCCACGGTCGTACTGTCCTGCACGAGATGTTATTTGCAGAAAATGTCAAAAGAAGGGGCATTATGCTAATGTTTGTAGAAGTGAAGCCCAATTATCTGCTGCCACAGATTCTCTATTGGCATCTATTGTTGGTTCTTCAACCACAGCTTCAAGAGGGTTGTCTAAATCTAAAGTTGAAATTATTATTGGAAATCATAGTGTGAGTGTTCTCATTGACTCGGGTAGTACTCATAGTTATATAGGTGAGGATTTAGCAAATAGTCTGTCTTTGCCCATTGTTCCAAAGAGAGGTAAAGTGACAATGGCACAGTCTTCTTTGTCTTGTGAAACTCTTGGTTACTGTTTTGTTAACTTTAAAATGCTGAACCATTATTATAAAAAAATAAAATTAGAAGTCTTGCCTAACTTGTGCAGTGAATTACTGTTGGGACATGATGTTCTGTGTCAACATGAAAGTGTTAATCTTCAGCTTGGTGGACAATTGCCTCCACTTAATATATGCAGTTTAAGTTCATACTCAGTATGCTCTCATCCTCTTTTTTTAAACCTCCTACCCAACTGCAAACCGATAGCTACAAAATCAAGACGTTACAATAGCTCAGATTCTCAATTTATTAAGGCAGAAATTGAACGTCTGCTTCAAGAAGGAATTATTGAGCCAAGTTTCTCACCATGGAGAGCTCAAGTAGTAGTCGTGAACAACAACAACAGTAATAAAAAAAGATTAGTAATTGACTATTCGCAGACAATTAATAGGTACACTCAACTAGACGCCTATCCTCTTCCGAGGATTGATGACCTTGTTAACACTATAGCTCATCATAAATATTTTAGTGTAATAGACTTAAAGAGTGCCTATCATCAAGTCCCTATACAAGAAAATGATAAACCATATACAGCTTTCGAGGCCTGTGGTAAACTCTATCAGTTTTGCAGAATACCCTTTGGTGTAACCAATGGAGTTGCATGTTTTCAACGTATCATTCATGATTTTATTGAAAGTAATAAATTGCTTGGTGTATATTCATATCTAGATGATTTGGTAATTTGTGGAAAAACGGAGGAGGAACACAATTTAAACTTGAATGGATTTCTTGAGGCTGCCAAAAGAAACAATCTTACTATCAATTATGAAAAATCAAAATTTTACTTAACAGATATTAATTGGCTTGGCTATAGCATTTCTCACAATGAAATAAAACCTGATCCAGAGAGATTGAGACCACTACTGGAACTTCCTTTGCCATCTGATGCTAAAACACTAAAAAGAGTAGTTGGATTGTTTTCCTACTATTCCAATTGGATACCAAAGTTTTCTGAAAAGATACAATCACTGGTGCAAAGTAAACAGTTTCCCTTGCCAAAAATTGCTCAAGATTCATTTGATATCCTGAAACAGGATATCTGTAGGGCTGTTGTCTGCTCAATCAATGAATCGATACCATTTGTTGTAGAAACTGATGCTTCTGATTTTGCTATAGCTGCTACACTTAATCAGGGAGGTAAGCCTGTTGCATTCTTTTCTAGGACCTTAAATAATAGTGAGCGAAAGCATTCTTCAGTGGAAAAGGAGGCATATGCAATTGTTGAGGCCTTGCGTAAGTGGAAACATTATTTAATGGGACACCATTTTACTCTAGTTACTGATCAGAAATCCGTTTCTTTCATGTTTGATGCCAAATTATCAGGAAAAATTAAGAATGAAAAGGTTATGAGATGGAGAATAGAATTGTCTCCGTATGATTTCGACATTATATACCGTCCCGGGAAGGATAATATACCAGCTGATACTTTGTCAAGATCTTTATGTGCCTCTGTAGATGGGACAGACTCTTTGTTGCAACTTCATAACTCTTTGTGTCATCCCGGAGTTGCTAGAATGGCTCACTTTATTCGTTGTAAAAATCTCCCATACTCTGTTGAGGATGTAAAACGCATGACAAAATTTTGTTCTATTTGTGCAGAGTGCAAACCAAGATTTTATAAGCCTCCTTCATCTGTACTTGTTAAGGCATCATCACCATTTGAAAGATTGAATATCGATTTTAAAGGACCGCTACCATCTTCATCCTGTAACAAGTATATGCTTACCATAATTGATGAATACTCAAGATTTCCTTTTGTGTACCCTTGCTCTGACATGTCTGCTAAAACTGTTATAAGGTGTCTTTCTCAACTGTTCTCCATATTTGGACTTCCTTCATATGTACACTCTGATAGGGGTACTGCTTTTATGTCGCAAGAATTGAAACAATTTCTTCATGGATTTGGCGTAGCTACTAGTAGAACTACTCCTTACAACCCTCAAGGTAATGGGCAATGTGAGAGGTATAATGGAATTATATGGAAGACTATATCTTTAGCTTTGAAATCTAGGAATCTGCAGGTGGCACAGTGGGAGCAGGTACTTCCACAAGCTCTTCATTCAATAAGATCTCTCCTTACAACATCAACTAATGAGACTCCACATGAGAGGCTTTTTAATTATCAACAACGAAAGTCTAGTAATGGATATACTATTCCTACATGGCTGTCCTCTCCTGGTCCAGTACTAGTAAGGAAGCAAGTAAGACAGTCTAAGTTCGATCCTCTAGTGGAAGAAGCGGAGCTCTTAGACGTAAATCCACGATATGCTTTTGTGAGGTTTTCCAATGGTAGGGAGTCAGCAGTTTCCCTCTGTGATCTAGCTCCGTGTGGTAATCAAAATACAAATGATCCCTACCATGATCATCCTGAAAACATAAATAGTGAAGGGGGTTGTGGAAGCAATGATGACTCAGGAGCCGAGACTGACGACATTCCTTTAGAAGCTTCACCATCAGAGATTAATATTCCTACAAAGGAAGAGATTACTCAGAACTCTCCAGAATTAAGAAGGTCTAGTCGAGTTTGCAAACCAGTACAGCGTCTGAACTTATAAGAAAATAAACCCCTGAAATTAATAGAATTAAAATTGCTAGAAGGGGTGAATGTAATGATATATTATTTATAGGTTTTAATTTCTAATATGTTATTAATGTCTTTTTCTTTTTTTAATTTCCAGACATGTAATATAATTCTTTAGTGGAATAAAGCCTTTAAATGAAAGGTCTTTTCATTATTCAAATTCTCTTCACAAGGTAAGACAATTTTTTATTCCTTTTATTATATTACGTTACTTATATTTTCTTCAGTTGTAATCATTATCCAAAGGGTTAACCTACCCGAACATTTCTCTGTTTTGACCTTCCCTTCTTTATGTCTCATTCACAAATATCCTTTCTACACAGGAGTCTTTATAAGTTTGTCTAGTTGGTACCATTTTTATCACACATCACTCATAGGTACATGTGAAGTGAATAAGAATAATGAAATAACTTTCATTTAAAAGCTTTATTCCACTAAAGAATTATATTACATGTCTGGAAATTAAAAATAAGAAAAAGAACATTAATAGCATATTAGAAATTAAAACCTGTAAAGAATTATCATTACAACATGATTAAAAGAAACTTGGGTATATGAAGCTCCTTCTTACTAAATCTTTTCTTAATTTTCAGCTAAAGGGGTTTGTTGTGCATGTGTGCACAAATGTTTGTTCTCATATCTTTAACTTGTAATCTGAATTTTCTACTTTATGGCTTGGCTTCTCTTAACTGTCAATCTACAACTACGCGTGCCAAAATTTAATTTACGACTTGGGTTGTCTTGTCAATCTACGACTACGTAGATTGACAATTCCAGTAATTTATAGTTTATTTATTAGATAGGTTTGTTTAAGAGGAAGATTTGAAAACATCTAAGATTTCGAAAATTTTCTCAGATCGATCGCCATAGAACTATCGAAGGGTGCGCCCTTCTATTGATCTCCATTACTTTCTCTTTGACTCTTGGTCCTCTACTCTTCGGCAATCCTGTAAATCATTTGTTATGGAGCTGTAGACATAAAGAAAATTTTCAATAAAGTTTGACACAAAGCATTGATTCCTAAACTTTCCTCTTATTTCGGATTCTATCATTTTTTCTAATTTTCTTTTCTGGTTGTTTTGTAGTAGATGATGCAGGCGGCCACCGTTCATCCTTTAAATCTATCAAACTTAGTGTTGATCAGTGTCTTTTGTATCCATAACTTTTGCTTTTCATGAATGATTTTCTATATATCTGTCACTTTGTCACATAATCACTCTTATGCTGGCGATTTCGGACTTTATTATTCCTCTCATTTGAATGACATTCCTCTCTACTACAATTAACCGATGCTAAGAGGGTGGCCTTAATTGGAAGCTGTTGATCTCTGAAGCATCGTTTTCAACGCCTCAAAAACTCAGTTCTTTTATTTTTCTACCAAGCATAATCTACCACACAATTGTGAAATTGAAAACACACAAAATCTTTAATTTCCTGTCCTTAATATTTATGGTGTTTTCTTCTCTTGTGATTTTACATGAAAGAATCATAATTGCCTTTTTCGTTAAAAAAGCTTCTAAGAAGTTAGGTGCTTGTGTTTCTTTTAGAATTTTTTTCCCACCATACGAGCAGCTTGCACTTTATATGGTGTCGTTCAAAGTTGTATGGAGAATATCACTCATATAGATTGGTTCCAATCGTACAATTTTTCTATGGTTTTCACCTTTCTCACTAACAACCCCAACTTCCTTTATGTCCGTTGAAATGTCGCATTACGTTTTTTATGCAGCTGTAATTATACGACATAGACTGTCATTCTGAAGTCTCTAGACTAAGACTTTTCCTTTGAGGAGGCTCGAAACACTTTTTCATTTTAACTCCATTCAACTCCCTGATCCCAGACTTAATCCCTGTGGTAACCTCTATATGTACTAAACTTGTTAAGTCAGGAACAATCTTCCATTTTTCCTACATCCTTTAATTTATACTTTTATAAGAAATATATAGTGAAATATCAGTCTTTAATTTAATTAGACGTGTTTTTTGGTCTTCCCCCCCAATTCTAGTAGGTTTAATGTGAGACTCCGATCCGATCATTACCCTCCAGTGAAGATTTTTATATATATATATATATATATATATATATATATATATATATATATATATATATATATATATATATATATATATATATATATATATATATATATATATATATATTATATAATGGGCATTAACTCGTTAATCGTAAATTAACGTCGTTAAATTTTACATTAACGATTAACGTTTTAATTGAAAAAAAATCATTAAACAGATTTAATTAACGCTTTTACATTTTCTTGTCGTTAAAGCAAGTCCGTTAATCGAAATTTAAAAAAAAAAAAAAAAAAAAAAAAAAATCCTTTCCGATCGTGTATATTGGGCAGTAAACTTTAGCTCTAAATGATGTCCAGAAATTTCAAAACTATTATTCTTTGTTCGTACACTTATACGGTACACAACGTAAGCATATCAGAAACCAATGACAACCTTTAAACCAGTACCTTTTAACTTTTTAATGTCCACAGCCCCATTTTAATATTTTAATGTGAATAAAATTGTCCAACCACCCATCAAAAGCAAAATATTTTATAAACTTTAAAAATAATATTGATGAAAAATAGATATTTGAATAACATATTGTATATACCATTTTATTCTATTCTTGCGACAAAAATCGATATAGATCTAAGGATGACTGAAAATTTTCTACAAAGTTTTTATTTATTTACATTAGAAAATTTAAAATTTTGTCAATTAAATTAAGTATATATATATATATATATATATATATATATATATATATATATATATATATATATATATATATATATATATATATATATATATATATATATATATATATATATATATATATATATATATATATATATATATATATATATATTTATCTAATGATAAATCTTTTCTTTCAGCCGTATTTAGTATATGTTCCATTGTTTTTTTACCCTTTTTCTTGGTTCTAAGAATATATAATTACATAAAGAAACTGAAGCGATGGTACCACATTTTCAGCTTTTCAGTAGTTGCAAATCCACATAAAAAAAAAAAAAAAAGTTATAGAATCAATAAAACGTTGGGATTTTTAAATAGGTAATTTTATATAAATTTATAATTAACGTTAACGATTGACTGGAAAGCGTTAATTTCTTTGCGAATTAACGAATAAACGATTAACATCAACATTTTCGTTAACGGATTAACGACGTTAACTTGATTAACGGTGCCCGGCTTTGTGTGTGTATATATATATATATATATATATATATATATATATATATATATATATATATATATATATATATATATATATATATATATATATATATATATATATATATATATATATATATATATATATATATATATATATATATATATATATATATATTAGGGATGGAGCGAATACCAAAATTTTTTACCGGTACCGAAATTTTTAATTCATATCCATAAAAATTTTACCGATACCGATACTTCACTCCATCCCTATATATATATATATATATATATATATATATATATATATATATATATATATATATATATATATATATATATATATATATATATATATATATATATATATATATATATATATATATATATATATATATATATATATATATCCTGGGTTAGATCTGAGAAGTTACAATTGCAAAGGGTAGGCTATATTAAGAGTGACTAAGCTTTGTGAAAACTGAAAATGTTTACTTAGTTTAGCTTTTACTTCAGACTATGAAATTTCCACCTTTTTATAATTACTATGTACAGTCGTGAACAAAAGTTCGTTCCTATTAAGCTGGAAATAAATATTTATATAAAATGGAGATCATTTCATAAAAGCTCTATTTTGAATAAAAAGAAAATAAAAACATTCAGCGGGGCTTAATTGAACTGTGATTGGCTGAACCTGAGATGATCTCCATTTTATATAAATATTTATTTCCAGCTTAATAGGAACGAACTTCTGTTCACGACTGTACATAGCAGGGTTCCGAACCTTTTTTGTTTTGTGGATCCCCAGAGTCCTAACTTTAGGTATATGGACCCCCCATATACTCATAAGTAATATTCCGAAATTAAATAAACATTTATTCCTTGATGACCACCTCAAAGGTTCTGTGATCCACGGTTGGGAAACGATGGTATATAGGAATAGCAAAAGACATTTTAGCTACTAAAGAAATTTATTCAAAATAAAAAATAGTACAATCATACTCAAACAGGAACTTCTTTGGTTTTCAAAATAATAATAATAATAATAATAATAATAAACATCAACTATTTTATTTATATATATATATATTTCAGAATACAAAAAGATGTACGTTTTGGTTCAAATACATATAATATAAATTTCTACTTGGCGAATATCAAACAGTGGAATTAAATAATAATAATAATTATAATTACTCATTAATTTTGGGCAGGCATACTGTGCACTCCATCAATATTCAATTAGACAAAAATATATTCTTATTCACATACATACTTTCAACTTAATAGAATACATAGCAGCATAATGCCATGTCTGCGCTTTCACTTCTTTTCCTTTATATGAAATCAATTTCCCCATTTTAATATCAAAATGGTTACAGAAATCACGAGTTAAATTTCAATTTGACATTTTTTCTATGTCAACTGCAAAAGTTTCATTCAAATTACTTGCGTACATTTTTTTTAAAGGAAATAATAATAATAATAATAAAATGTGACTACCAACAAAATAATTCTCAAATTAATAGGATGTGCTCTTATAATAATCATGAAAGATTGCATTGTTGTTAAATATTCTTGAAAAAGCTTAATACTTCAATGATAATTCTTTGACAAGGGTTTTCTGTCTTAACAAAAAAAAAAATCAATATTTCTGTTATTTTTACTAACGAAAACAATAAACTGTATTATAAAGACTAACTTTAATAGAAATTATATGATAAAAATAAAATTAAAGGCTAAACAAACTGAATATTACAATTCTATATCCTAATGGAGAATGGACTGCGTTAAAATCAATAAAATTTTTTGGTTAAGATTTTCTCTAAATTTTTCCCAGATCTTATAAACAAATTTCCCAAACTACAAACTTTCACGATAAGAATTTATTATAAGTATCATGAATTAGCATAATAATAATGATCACCATCATTCAAGTATTGTCTCACTCATGGGTAAAGTCCCATAATAACAATTATTATTATTTTCTCTTATATTGTCTTACTCATAGGAATAAAAAATATTAATTTTCTTGTAAATTAATAATAATAATTTTCTTTTAAATTAATAAGAATAACTTCTTGTAAATAATAATAATAATTATTAATAATAATAATTTTCTAGTAAATTAATAATAATAATTTTCTAGTAAATTAATAATAATTTCTTGTTAATAAAAAGTAAACCTGTAGTTGACAATGTCAAGCTTTAGAAAAATTTCTCTCTGCAATAAATATACACTCTTCAATATATGGTAATGAAGTTAAGAATCTCAACACAATTTTAATTCTAACACTTCTAAAGAGGTACCAATTATTTGCTCCAGACTTGGCCCTTTGTTCCTCTTCTATCAAGGATTTAAGTTTTCATTATATTACTTACCATTTCAGTTTAGAAACCACAATTACTCCCTAACAATCTTTCATAGACTTAATCTACGGTTCTTAAATAGTTTCTTAAAATTACCATTTTATCTTCTACTCAATTTCTTATGTAACCTTGTCAAAATCTTCCCGTCCTGAATTCTACGGTGTTATACTTCTTCAAAACATTTTATGCTTTCCCAATATCTCACACATATCTTGCTTCTTAATCTTTATTGGTTCCAAAACCGATTTTTATTTCAGTGAATAACCTTTTAATTAATGGTCCCTATCAAATAATAGTACAATCTACGTCACTATTTACACAAGTTTTTCTTTTCTCCTTTAAGTACAGCTTCAGTGGGTTCTTCTTTGATTCTGATACTCCATAATTCAAATAAACTTCGACAAGTATATTACTATTTCATTTTACATTCCTCCTCCTCTAATTCAGAAATGATTTTTTTTCATTGTTTGCTACTTCTGCAAGTTGTATAAAATTTATGTTAACTTCTTCGTTGAAATCTTGCCTTATACATAAATATTAACCTAATTTATTTCCATTCATCCTTTGTATATTTCCACATAATCTCTAACTTCCATTACTTCAATTCTAAGAACTAAAACAAATGTTAAAACATTACTTCCCGCTTTTGTTTTCTCACAACTTCAATATGTCTTTTTTTATTTTCACTTACTTCAAAAAATTGCAATTAAAATAATCACTTTCATATACTGTTAAATTTACACTCTTTAAAACTAACTAATATTTTTTTGCGATTTTTCTAAACCTTTATGCATTAATACTAATAAATTAAATAAATACATATTTAATTATATATTTACTTCCCATTATTTCAATACTTTTCTTTTTTATCTTTGCATTTCTTTTAAGTGTTTCTTTTATTACTATTTAATAAGCGATGTGGTAAAGGCATGTATCTACAGTACAAATTAATATAAATTAGCTATTTCACATTTATGGGATATACAGTTATTAATTCAAAACCACTTTTTTCTTGTTATTTCCAAGAAATTTTAATAATAATAATAATAATAATAATAATAATAATAATAATAATACGTCTCTTATTGGATTAATTGTAAATCAATCCAACAATTCAATTTAGTGATTAAAAACTTTACATTGGCCAGGTTAATTGGGTACGCGGATTATTGGAGTTTGATAGCAAACCCTGCTTTCAGCTAAACTAATCTGGATATATTAGCCACCGATGAGTGTGGTTTTGAATCCAGATGAATGAATTCCGAATGTGATTTTATATACTAGGATAGAATGAACTGTTGTAAATGTTGACTCTGTTTATTTGTCATGAGTGTGTACTGAGGTTAGTTTAATAATACACTTGACCCAGACTGTAATTAATGACATTAAATTTCTACAAACTACAATTTTTAGGATACACTTAGGTAACCAGTTTTAAGTTCCAACCTGTGCATCCGAGGTGATTTAATTATTTTATCCAACGAAAGTGGAAACTTTAAAATATCCTTTAAATTATTAAACATATGACACCAAATCTAGTTTATCAGATCATTATTTCCTCAAACAGATAACACATGATAAATAAATAAATAAATAAAATAAAAAAAAACCTTACAAATAATTTTTTCTAAACATTTATCTTTCATTAGTAGTTATTGGTGGCAAAAGTTATGAATAAAAAACTTTTTCCATCTGCACTCAAACTAATTCGAACTCCATCACGACCAATAATACAATTAATATAGTGTAAAGTCAGAGGTTACAGATCTAATCTAAATATAAAGATATATTAAAAATATTAAATGATTTCAATAATATCATAAAAAATTTATAAAACCTTCGAATATAGAAAGAAATTCTGACCATAGTAATACTTTTCTTTATATAAAAAGTTAACAAAATTAAAACGTTGGTAATTTTCAGGAATCAAACTAAAGCCTAGTGTAAGTAACATACCTGAGAAAAATAAAAAATTAAATATTATTAATAGATCTCGATGGAAATGAAAAAAATATATAATAAGAAATGGGTACGAGTGATTTGTTCATGATTTAAACATGATAAATTCTTTAAACATTAAAACATGAATGTAGGTAATGTTTCTTATAGAAAAGCATACAAAAATAAATTTTATAAAAAATAAAATAAATAAAGTAAAACTAAATTTTAATTTTAATATTTTCCCTTTACTGAACAATTTTGTAAAATACTTAAACGATCGAGAACATATTTAAATAAATCAATAAATATAGAACGATTACAGTTCCAATGTTTACAGGTTATACTTTGCCTTCAATTGTACAACGGTCCATTCTGTTACATTAAGTTCAGCTAAATCTTGTGGACGTTCTGACAATACCAACTGAAGCTTTTCAAGTAAACGACCCCAAGCCCATCTCTCTTCTCCACAAACCAGTTGCACACTCAGACTAAATCTTTCAAATAAAGAAAAAAAAGTTATTTTAATTATAAATTATTTCACAAAAATATCCAAGAAAGAAGAAAAACAAAAACTATTTTGAATAATAATAATAATAATAATAATAATAAAAATTAGTATCTCTTAATATTAAGTAAGCCCTAGATGGGCATTTACAGAACAAATAATCAAGTTTCTAAGTTTATGCCAATTATTTATGAAGTAACTATATATATATATATATATATATATATATATATATATATATATATATATATATATATATATATATATTATATATATATATATATATATATATATATATATATATATATATATATATATATATATATATATATATATATATATATATATATATATATATATATATATATATATATATATATATATATATATATATATATATATATATATATATATATATATATATATATATATATATATATATATATATATATATAATAATATATATATATATATATATATATATATATATATATATATATATATATATATATATATATATATATTATATTATATATATATATATATATTATTTATATATATTATATATATATTATTATATTTTTTTTTTTTTTAATTCAATATTTTGATATAGATGTTGATTAAATAATCTTAAATTTCTACAGATGGATGTCAATAGATGTCAACAGAAGAAGTTTTAGGAACAAAACATTACAAATAGAGGTAAAGGTTCAAGTAATGACGATTGCTTAAGCATGTAGAGTAGTGGTTAGGTACCATTTACCTAAATACATTACTATAAATAGTTTTTTTTTTTTCTAGGGTTATAAACTTATAATAGTAGATTAAAAAGGATAGAGAAGCCCATGGCTTCAAGTATTAGTTAATCTATAAGATAAAATTGCTTTTTATAATAAGTATAATAAAAATAAATGAGTGAAATTGAATAAAGCATTGTAAACAGAAATAGAAGAATATTCATTGATTTTTACCGGGGAATTAAGTGTAAATCTCACATACCTAGAAAGCATTGTTTTTTGTACGAACATTAGAGCTTCTTTCTATTTATAATAGACTACACTTATTTGATTCGACATTGATTATTTTTAGAGGTAATTATTCAAGTTAATTTTATTTGTTTTAATAATACATAGATAAGACTTCATTTGAATAAATTAAAAAAAAACTATATATATTTTATTACTCACTGATTAATTATTTGTTTGATTTTTAGTGCATGTTCAGGTGGTACCACTACATATTAGGAAACAGCAAGTAACTGTTAACTCAGGTGTGTTGCACCTTAAAGGGCAGGTTTAAATCCCATAGAGAGGCAAAATTAAAGTCTGATAAAAAAAAAGCAAAAGATTCTGATTGAATTCTTCACAGACAGTTTTCATTGTAAATGTTTGGCAAAGGAGTAAAAACTTTTTATTGTTAGTGGAATGTTAAGGCAGTACTACTGAAAGAGGAACATGGGAGTGGCCTATCTGAAAGGAATGTTGAGGAAGGGTTTTTCCTTCGACAGCTAGTGACTGTGTGTTAAGTGAATATGACCAATTCATAGTTGGGTCAAAATGACCTTCCACTGATGACTTTGAAAGTATAAGAAGGACCATTTATAACACAGAGGACTTCAATGTATGGAGCTTGGCTCTTCAGACATTTTTCTACCAACGAATCATCAGGGCTGATGGATGAAGATGTATCATCGGATGTGAAATGTCCTTTGGTCACAGCTTTCTGTCTTTACGAACCAAAAAGACTTCTCGGAATTCTGTTCATGTGAATAAGTGATTATATGGAAGATCTTCAAGTAATATAGAAAAGTCAGAGAGTTGTTCTAAAAGGCGAACTGTGTGGAAAGATTCTCGGTATCAAGACACACTTTAATAAGTTACAAGTAGTAACCAAGCCCATCAGCTACAATTTACAGTGCGACAATAACATCTTAAGCATAAGGATCATATCTGAAGAAGATTGGTGGTTCCGAATTATGCTTTCAGGAAATTTTCCAAATGAGTTTATATATCAAAATTATGAGATATGGAAAAATGGTAATAGAAGATTGGTCCCAAAAATAGCTTCCTAGTTCTCATGTTGATTTGTTTGGATCAAGCAGCAGCGGCTTTAAACTACATCAAGTTTGATTAAGTTGGGTCCGTTTGTGTGACTTGATGAGCCTTCATTTTTCACGGTCAACAGACCTCCATGGCGTTGCAGAGCGAATGTATGCAGACGAGCTGGAAATGATGATCTCCACTCTTCGAAGGGTTTCATCCGCAAAAAAAAAAAAAATCTGAAAGCTTCAACTAGTGAAAAAAAACAGTTCTTGTACAGATAAACAGGACTTATGTTGCCTGCCAGAATGCGAACCAGTCTGAGCGGTTATATCTCCACCTCGTGTCACATCCTAACAAAATGTTTTCTTAAATCTCTATTTTCAGCTTCAGTTCCTCTATCATGTCTTTTATAAACTTACTCTTCTCAATGAAGTTGCGAGGTGAAAAAGTTTTATAACCCTGAGTCATATCAGCTCTATTATAAGAAATCTCCTTTCCATTGAAAACATGTCTATTTCCTTCAATCTTAAACCATAATTCTTACTTGTAAAACCATTAGTCATTATTGTAGCAATGTGTTCTATACTCTATCAAGTATTTCAGTGTATTTTTTAAGTATTGGATTCAAACTTATGCAAAGTATTCAATTAACGGTTTAACATAATTATTTAAAGGCTTGCTCATTAGTTCTTATCCTTACAAACAAAATTAGGGATAATAATTCCTATCATTTTAACTCTTTCCCTAAGTTTCAAACAATGCTCTGACAAATGCAAATTGCTACTTAGAAGCAATCCAAAATCTTTTACTTTCTCAAAGTAGTTTGACCATTTTCCTAGTTATTTTGCCTTGTCTATGTGAAGTACCTTACACTTTTTGCAAATAAAATGGGTTTGAAAATCATCAGCCCAATCAAGAAGTTTATCCAAGTCAAACTGACTTATAATACAATCCTCTACCCCCAACGGAAGTAGCCAATTTAGTATCATCAACAAACTTAGAAACTATTTTCATTTCCTTTACCAAATCATATATATATATATATATATATATATATATATATATATATATATATATATATATATATATATATATATATATATATATATATATATATATATATATATATATATATATATATATATATATATATATATATATATATATATATATATATATATATATATATATATATGGTAAAGCAGTGTGCCAAGTGCAAATTCCTGAAGAACAACTTTTATATACCAGCTCCCATGCTGATTTATGAAAACGAAGAATTGCACATTGTCTGCTGCTACTCATCTAAGTTTTTATACTGTTAGAAACTATTCTACTTAAATCATATTGGAATAATTTGTGCATCAGACTAACATTTATTTTTCTAATTCCAGCTGTAAAGCTATAACAAAAAAATCCAGTTCTGGTTACATTCTAGAATTGGTGAAGGGAAAAGGACCATTCTTTTTAGGAGAGGAAAGTTACGTACATGATACGTAGAGGGAAAAAACAAAGTTTATAATTGGCTAAATAATAAGATAGCAGGAAAGAGAGAGAAATCATATTTGGGAAAATAAACAAACTTAAAGGAGTATTAACACGTCATTTTGCTGATACCCATACCAGGTATCTGAAACTCCCATATCATGTATGGTAGGAGTTAGGTTAAAGGGATACGAAAGGTTTTAATTAATCATGTATAGCATTTTTTAATTTCCAAATCTTTATAAAATTAATAAAACAGCACAATTCCCACTAGTATACTTTTAAAAATAATTTTACACATACCTCTTAGCCTGTGTCATTGACTGTAGAACATTGACAACCATAACGACATCATTTACAGTAGGTGTGAATGCTAATAATGTAGTAATAACATCTCCTAAAAGTCCTCCTGCAACTAATCCACTAGCAAGTCTGTCAACTCCAGTGGTGCTCAAACCCCGTAAGAGTTCTAGACGTTCGGCCAAATCTAAACGTTCCCATAATTGAACTAAACCTTCAGTTGTATTAGGAGGATTATTCAAATCCTGAAAAAAAGAGATACATCGTGAAAATACATAGACAGAATTTCTAATAAAAAATTTTGAATTCAAAATACAATATAAATTGTATTTAACAATGTAGGATATTAATCCGAGTTGCGGTTAGCACCAAAATGACTGACAATTCATATCTGTCAATTTCTTGTATGCCCAACTCTAGGTATTTAAATCTGCTAGGATCATTACTGCAAACAATCAGTCTAAGTTGTAATACTCTTGATATCTTTAAGGCTCAAGTGTTTTGGTCTAATAATAATCGTTGACAGCTATGCCATTGTTTCTATTGTTATTTTATTTATAAAAAAAATTTGATAAACTAAAGGAAAAAATAACAATACCCTAAAAAAAAAATGAAATTCATAAAACAATTTTAAGAAAGATATTTCAAGCAATTAAGATTAGGTTTACATATAGCCATAGGTATGCATGTTTGCAATAGCCATGTGAATATAAGAAAATATACAGCTAGTCAGACTACAATATGTATAAAATTTCTTAAATTGATTAGTAAACGTTCTTTAGGCTAAGGATCACAACATAGAATTAATTCATACCGGCAACTAGTTCTTGGTTCTTATAATTGAATTTGACAGATTTTCTTTCATAGGTTCTTAAATAAAATTTTAGTAACTTCAGTGGAGTTTGCTTTTCTAATTATGTTAGTTCAATGAGCAAACAATGAAAATTGCATATTCCGTGTTGAAATTTAGAAAGAATTTCAAAATTTTACAAACAAAAAATCCTAGAAACAGGGCTGCTTCTGCCAGTACTTCTTACAATGAAATCCTTAATTAATATACAAATTCAAACTGAGACCAGATTCTGAGATTACATTTTCCAGCAACTGTAAAATAGTTCTAACTTTGAATCTATTATTTTAATGATTCATATTTAAATTTTTCTTTAAGTACATAAAATTTCATTCGTAATGTAATAAAATTATAAATTTACTCACTCAGATTTTATACTTTTTAGTTAATTTACTTCTAATAACTGAAAATGATTTACATCAACATTTTGAGATCAGAGTTATATGAAAATAAAATGCAGAGTAATACTTAACATAATAACTCGTGTAAAAAATATAAAAGATTGGTAACTGATTCTAATGCTATTCCACTTCAAAACAAGTGACTTCATTTACTGATTTCAATATCTAATATTTTAACCAATAATTCGTATCTGAGTTAGAACGAACTTAGGAGGGTGGTGGAATAATTAAAATAAAGGGAATAATTAATATATGGGAAATAATGAATGAAATGAGGGAAATAGGAAGAAGTGAAGTCAGTTTACAACATTTTTTGTTAAAGTGACATAAAGGAAGAAATGAATAGAAATATGAGATCATTGAATTTGCTACAGGGACTCAAGGGGAAAGAATTTCTGGTATAATGAAGAATAGATTTTACAAGGCAACAATATAAAAATATTAGAGACAATATTTTCTGGAGTTCAAGGACGAAGGTAATTATTTATTTTTAATTTTTTTTTTATTTCACCTCTGGTGGGCAAAGGCCAGAAGAGCAGTGTCCGTTGTAATAGCGATAGTATAGAGAGAGTGACGCAACAATTCGTTGTAATAGCGGTAGCATAGAGAGAGTGACGCAACAATTCGACGGGCAGAAAGAGACTGGAGAGAAATAGTGAGAGCAGGTGAGTTGATAAGACGAAAAGCCATAGACTCTACCTTTTCAAGAAGAGCTGTGTGAGTGGAACCACCCTAGATGTGCGAGACGTACTTCATACAGGGGCGAACACCATTATACAGAGCAAGCAACTGGGGTGGTGTGAAGAAATACTACAGGCGCCTCAGAACACCTAACCTCTTAGAAGCTTGTTTAGAAAGAGAGGAAATGTGATTTGTCCAATAAAGATCACGAGGAAAAGAAAACCAAGAATTTTAAGGAGAGATGAAGGTTTGAGTTGAGTGTTTCCAAAGAAAATATCATAGTTGTGGAAGATTGTGTCAAGTAGAGAGATGGAGGAATTGAGTTTTGGTGGCATTGAAAACGACCATGTTTTCTCTGCCCCAATTTGAAATGCGATATGGATCAGAGGTCAGCTGCCCCAAGGCTACCTTCCTTGCGTCTATTAACAACTGTTGGGTGGTGCGCCTTTCAAACTGAAAAGAGTAATGAAGGGTGGAGTCGTCAGCATAGGAGTGGATAGGAGATGAAGTAACAGAGAGAAAGTCATTAATGAAAAGTAGAAAGAGAATTGGGGATAGGACAGATCCTTGAGGAACACCACTATTAATAGATTTAAAAGAAGAACGATGACTGTCTACAACAGCTGCAATAGAACGACCAGAAAGGAAATCAGAGAGGTCACAGAGAGAAGGATAGATCCCGAAAGAGGGAAGTTGATAAAGTCTTGGTTAAGAATAGAATATGTATAATCTGAGTGAAACCAAGGTTTACGAGTTAATTGACTGCATCAAACCAGTAGGGTTGTGCCTTAGTTATTGGCTCTGTACACCCCAAGTGGTGACAATTCCCTCCAAGGTAGTAATAATTCCAAAGAATTTTAAAAAATATAACCAGTTTATAGTACCAAATGTAAATATGTCTCCTCGCAGTATGAAACACTTGAAGAGAATACAAAGAAATAGAAGCATCTAGTTGGATGAAAGAGGTTAACAGAATAGGTGAAAAAAAAAAAAGGGATAAGATGTTGAGTTTTTTTTAAAGACAAAGGTACTAGTAGGAAGTTGCACCAAGCAATCAAAATTGCTATTGATAAATAATTAGTAGGCCAGTTAACCGGGTGTATTTAAAAATAACCCAGAATGGTAATTTTGGAGAAAAAGAAAGATGACAGACTACTTCAATATGATGGGGGTAATTGAAGAATTTTTGGTGGTCAGTAGAATAATGAGATAAACAAAACACCAAACATGAATTTAACTTTTGAATAGCAAGAGTTTGTCATAAAAATCATAAAATTTCCCATCTATAACAGATAGAAGCACATACACGCATAACATCATCCTCTTTATAAAATTTAAGGTTAAAATTCAGTACGAATGAAACGATTAGGGTTTGCTGTATGAGAGCTCAGATACTTGAGTTTCAGTTAAGTACAGGTGATATCAAAAAGGAAAAGAGCTGATTTTCAACAAAGTTGAAATTTGAAACGATGATAGAGGAATGAATAGGGTGCCAAGTTTGGCAATTGCTCCACTTGGCATCTCCAAGACCACATTAAAATTTTGTCATTCACAAAAAAATAAATAAATTCTTCAGAAAAAAATACAGGCATTTATGATGTAATAGTAATAATATTTATTTATGTAAAAGGAGAGAGTGACAACTCGATGCAATCAAGCATTCCTAATGTAAAGTAAAAATAATTTTTTGTGACAGTGAGAAATAAAAGAATGAACCACTGGGTGGTAATAAAGTGTAATTGAATATTTTTTCCTAATACTCAATATGCACCTTCCATACATTCCGTCAGTTGAATTGACACTAACTACAACCATTACTTGAAGGCTTAATATATTTTCTGATTTAGTATTGTAAAAGTTTATCAAAGCTATAATTAAAATACTTTATTCTTAAGTTCACAGGTGTTTATAATTTTATTAATATATTATAAAAAAAATAGCAACAAAGGCATATTTAAAATTTTAGTCTAATGCTGGAACAGATTAGTAGGATCTACTAATAGAAATAGTGGTAAAAAGTGGTTATAAAATGCTTTTACAATCTTCAATCTCAACTGAAAAAAAAAAAAAATGTAATATGTGCATTTGTGCTTGAAAATAATGTACTTTAGTTTGACTAGGACAGTCTTTTGTTTCTTATATATATATATATATATATATATATATATATATATATATATATATATATATATATATATATATATATATATATATATATATATATATATATATATATATGCAATTCAAAAAAGCACTAAAATAACATGCCTATTTTTATGTAAAACATTAAAACCACTAAAACAGAATAAGGACAACGTTTCATCCCTGGGACACAGGGCCCTCATCAAGTCCAGTTTGATAAGCAGACAGGAAAAGACTCGAGTGAATATATATATATATATATATATATATATATATATATATATATATATATATATATATATATATATATATATATATATAACTTTTCTCTGATAATGGACTGTGATTCCAAAGTCTCGACTAAAAATAATACCTATATAACATAAAAAAATATACTGCTTACATAGTGAATATCAGTTGGATATACAGAGTTTTCCGTATCCTGTGATTGAGTTTTCCCACTCCTTTTGCAGGCTGAGGCAGCAAACGAGTTCCAAATTGAAGGGCGGACCTTCGTTTTATCATTCCTTTCTAAAGGCTTTATATGCGAACCTGAAACATCAAATTATTAAAGTTTAGAAGAGAATCCCCTGAGAATGTTTGTATAAAATAAGAAATATCTAAATTAAAAAGTGAATATATATATATATATATATATATATATATATATATATATATATATATATATATATATATATATATATATATATATATATATATATATATATATATATATATATATATATATATATATATATATATATAATGGACACTTTCAGTTTTCCTACTCTGGTATTAAATCACTGCATTTTGTGACTGAGAACAATGTATTTTATATTTTTATTATGGACTTATTCTCAAACTCAAAAAATGTTTCTTTCAATAATAACTTTAAATGAACGAGCTCTAAGCACGGCATTACCATCAGATGTTCACCCTGTCCTTCCTTTGTTCTTAAGTTATTAAATTACTTGAATAATGAAATAAATGAAAAAGTTGGAGAATAAGAACATTTGCAGGAAGAAAAAGAAGACATGTCTCCTCTGGGGTCTAACGACACAACCCTTTACCATTAAGCCATCCTCAAACCCCAAATAACAACTTTAAACAAATTAACTTCTACAGAAGTAATAACCACTAGGCTTTCCTCTCATTATTTATTAAATTTGAAGTTTTTAAATTATTTTAACATCACAATAAGCCCTGTAAATAAATTGGAAAATAAAGAACACCTGTAGAAAGATAAAGTGACTTCCCTCTTCTACAACCACTGCATGTTACAATTGAGAATAGGGACCGACCGGGGTTGCTTAAAATTTGTAATTTGTAAAGAGGTCAAACAAAATTACTGAAATTTTGGGTTAAGAAAATTAGATATAATTTTAATTGAGATTTATTTAATTTATTATAAGGAAGGAGTAGAATAGCCAACATTCACTTAAATTATTGATTATATGCATTTTCTCAGAAAAAAATTTCAGAAAATTAGATTTTGTATAATAGTTTAAAAAAAGTACAAAAATTTAAATAAAAAAAAATTTCTGATTCATAATAGTGATTCAGCAGGTTTACTTAGGTAAGACCCTAAGTTAAAGTTTGAAAAAATGTAAGATATAAAATTATCAATATAACCTGTATTTATACATTTCATTGGTATTGTATCAAACTTTAATCATTTAGCTACATTATTTTAAAATTATTATTTTGTTTATACTTTCAGTCACTATGGCTAAAAGATCAGCTTCAGCAGTATGGAAGTACTTTACAATGTTTGGGGATAGGCTCGAAATATCTAAATGTAAAATCTGCAACAAGGAAATTTGAAGATGACCCTCGGGTGCCCAAAGTAAAAAATTTTCAACCAATTCTTTATGGGGGAATCTAAAATCAAAACAATAATATGAACATTCACCAGTAGAAGAGGAGCGGTCAAAAGAACAGAAAAGAAAAGAAAATATTGAAAAAACAAGAAAATTTTTAATTTTCTTATACTTTGTTTGATTTCATCCATTAATAATAAGTATTATTTGCCATTTTAACCCCGGCAGGCAAACCCTGTTTTTCCCTGATTCTTAACTGGGCTGGGGTCAGTAAAAATGGCCGGGATTTGCAGGGGCCCCAGTCGGTCCATAATTGAGAAAGTATCCGAAGGTTTACTGTTGAGCCATCCTCACACCCAAAAAAATTTGATTCAAGAATATTAAATAAATGAATAAATGAGCTCCCATCAAGCCATTATCGCCAAGTTGTGTTGAGTTGAGAACTTGAGAAACCTAGTTGTATTATGTGTAGTTACCAAAAATAGTAATCTTCAATATTAGTTACCAAATATAATAATCAACATTTGATAATTAATTAATTCCAGTAAATCATTCATTTACGGAATTCATATTAATAAACTTTTTTTTCTTTTTTTACAGAACGCCACCACTAAAATGATCATTCAATAAAAACTAAATACTGATTCAGATCTCTCTCTCTCTCTTTGTGCTCGCAATAACTGAGTAGTTTGGCCAACTGAATAATATATCATGGATATTTCTGAAAAACGAACATCTAAAATATTAAAATATAATTCTATTTATAAGGTTACATTTAAAGCATTTTAAACATTTCTCTTATATAATAATAATAATAATAATAATAATAATAATAATAATAATAATAATAATAATAATAATAATAAACTATGTATTTATGTTCTAACTTTTAGGGTTCTTTAAAGTAAACCGAGCAAAATAAATAAAATTTACACCATGTAGTATGTTTTTTACCTAAACCACTTAAATGGGAGCATTATAATATCTTAAATATCAATTCTATTTATTTAACAAACTGTATTGTAAACATTAGTCACAAAGTGAGAATCTTATTTTACTTAAGTTTTCAGTTGTCTACACATTGTGTTTGGAATTGGCATCAGTATTCACAGTTTATAATCAATACTTAACAAAATTTGTTTGATATTCAGAAGAGTAATAAAATATACATATATATATATATATATATATATATATATATATATATATATATATATATATATATATATATATATATATATATATATATATATATATATATATATATATATATATATATATATATATGAACTTTTCACAAACCTTTCAAGAAATAAAAAATAAATAAATAAGTAAAGAAAATTAATTACATACAAAGTAATGAAAAGAATAAATTATAAAACCTACGAATTTTTATCAAATCCTCAATGTACATTTCTTTATACCTTAAGCAAATTTGATAATTCTTCTGAAAACTATAACTGTGGTAACATAATGAATGTGAAAATTCAAATTGTGAATTTGAATGAAAGTTTTCTACTGCCTAAGTGAATGTCTGTCAGAAAGCAGAATTTCATAGTATTTGATCATTTTCTTGCAGAACAAGCTAACTGATCCTGTGGTCATTTTTTTGGGGGGGATACAATTTTTATGCATAACTATTCAAAAATGAAAACTTACCCATTACTAGTTGGCGAAATTCATCATAAGAGGAAGCTGTATTAATGGCTCGAAGTTTTGCAGAATTTTCTGCGGTATATCGGCGATCCGCTTCAATACCAGCTCTGATTCTAGCTTCAATTTGACTAGGATCAACATTCCCTGATTCCCAGCCTCCACAAGCCATGAATTTGTTCTTATTCAGAAGCTATAATAATAATAATAATAATAATATTTTAATAATAATAATATTTACTACTGCATATGTGTAATTAACTAATTCATTTTTTCCATCAGATATGCATTGTAGTCTATTTTCCCCTGTTACATTTATTTATTTTTTTTTTAAATATTTATTAACTAATTATTGAATTGAGTTAGTATCAGCTTTTGAAGATAAAGAAACAAGGGAACCTTAACCCAAATAATGTTACTTGGAAGAATAATTTATTACTTGTCAGTCAAAATGATTTTGAAGATGAAAATTAATACTTTCTCAATACTGCCTATTACTAAAAATTATACAGTTTTCAATGGTAAAAAAAGAAGAAAAAAAAGTTTAAATTAGGCCTAAAATTTACTAGACTCAATTTACATTATAAAGAAATATTAAATAATCCATATAAATTGATGTTTATACTGTAGTTGGCACCAATAGAGTTTCTAAAATAAGTTTTGGAAAAACAAAATCTCTTAAAAAATAAACAAAGAGTAAAAAAAATATATTTTGGTAGCCTTACCTGATTTAACAGTGAACTAATAAGTAGTGAGAATGTTGACTCTACCATGAATTTACAATTATTAAAAAGATTTTTATAAGCAATTATTTTTTTCTCTATCCAATTCCATCTCTGTAAAAAATAGCAATAATAAATAAATTTATCTTCATTTTAACCTTAAAATGTCTTCCATTCATTCATTTTCATTTTTCTGAGAAATGGTTCATACAAATGAAATATGAAATTTATAGGAATTGAAATAAGTGTTTCAAATGACATCTCACTTTTGGACAATTTGAGGTAGACAAAAAATCAAAAAGCATATACACAGAGACCTAAAATAACAAAATTGGTGATGCTCTGGCAACAATGAAGAGAAGATTAAATTAAATTATAATTTATAACTGTGCTACATGGCACCTGTACCTTCATCCTAAAGGTTATTAATTCATTATAAGAGAAATTACAACATTTCATACAATATACTGGGTCAAGATCTCCTTCAGAGAGGCACATGAATTAGAAGTTACAGTCAAACAGGGGAAAACTAACAAAAATTTCTAACATTTCAACTTTCAAAAGGTCTCAAAATTTTGGAACTACCTGATAAAACTATATTTAAAACATTTTTGAGAAATATGAACCTTTCTGAATATATTTTAATATAAAAAAAAAGAAGAGTATAGAAATATGCAAATTAATATTTAAATTTTTTTTTTTTAAAATTGAAGGTGATGAAAATATGAAAAGGGGGAGGAAAACTAACTACTTAAGGGGTAAAACTAACCAGTACATAATATTTAAAAATAGCTATTCATTAGTGAGTTTTATTAATATAAATGGGTAAGACTAGTATTATAGATAATAAAAATTTAAATTTTGAAAAAAAAAAAAAAAAAAAGTTTTTAACTGAAATTAAAAATAAAATTGAAGATGTGTATAAGGGACAAATTTCATGCAAAATTTTAAGTACATTCCCTCTGTCAAAATGATGATAGTTGACCTGTAGATAGTTAAATCATCGATATTCATTTTATTGTAATTGAATATTTTAATTCTGCAAAAAATTTTCTAAATAAAAAATGTGTAATTTGCTTAACTGTACAACCTCTGAAAATATTTTTTTTTTTAAATATCCAACCATTTTGTTCTTGTGCATGGAAAAATTCCACATTTTTGGTTTTCATCCTGGCACAGCAACAAAATAAATGATTGAGTATACAAAAAATGTATTACAACCAGCTTAATAATCTCTGTAAAAAAAAATTTACAAATTTTTTTGTACCCAATAATTTTGGTAGTATGCTTGGGAAAAATTTTAAAAGTTTTTAAAAATTTTCCCATGAACAGCAAGAAAATGGTTGGGTATATAGGTAAATAAAATTTTCTGAGGTTGTAGTTAGACAAAATATAAATTTTTTATTTAGAAATTATTTTTGTATACTGAACCATTTTGCTACTGTTCATGGAAATATTTTAAAAATTTTTCCTGTCCACAGCATCAATATGTTTGGGTACACAAAAAATTATATATACTAAATAAAAATGTATTTCACCCAACTGTACAACATTTGAAAATTTTGTGTAAATCAGTAAAAAAAAAAAAAAAGTTCTAGAAAATATTTTCTGGTTAATTTAACACTGTGTGGTGATTTGTTTTACCTCATTTTCAAACAATATTAATATTTTGTAAACAGCAAAAATTTACATTATTTAAAGTGCAAACACTTACCTTTTGTATTTTTCAAATCCTCTAAGTTTTTTTTATATACTCAATATATTTTTTGGGGGCAGAACTTAGAAATTTTTTGAATTTTGTTAAAAAAAAAAAAAAAAAAAAAAAATATAATTATAATAATATATTTATATATATATATATATATATATATATATATATATATATAATATATATATATATATATATATATATATATATATATATAATATACTCAAAAAAGGGGTAATTTTTTGAGTTATTGTTGTCCTTTATTAAATTTTTTTACACAAAAACATTGAAATATGAAGACTATACTACCAAAAAAAATCCTTAATTGAGAATATAAATAGTTTCTTTCAAATAAAAAGAATTTGCTTAAAATTTATACTTGAAAGTGGTTAGTTTTACACTGCATAATTAGTTTTCCCACATTTGATGGTATTCTTTTCGAGTTTTCCTTATTAACTCATGTCCACAAATAAGGACTGACCAGGCCGCCAGGGCTGAAGTTACCTAAAATTTGTAAAGAGGTCAAAAGCACTGAAATTATAGGTTAAGAAAATTTGATATAATTTTAATTGATTTATATAATTATAAACAAGGAGTAAAATAATCATCAGTCGCTTAAATTAATGATTATATACATTTTCTCTGAAATATTTTTAGAAAATTACAGATTTTGTATATAAAAGTTTTAAAAAACTACAAAAATTGCTGAAAATTTTTTTCCTTCGGATTCACAATAATGGTTCAACATGTTTACAAGGTAAGACCCTAAGTTAAAGTTTAAAAAAATTTAAAATATAAATTATCAATATAACATATATTTATACATATCATTGCTATTTTATTGCTATGTATCAAATTTGTATCATTTAGCTACATTATTTCAAAATTATTATTGTTTATACTTTGTCATTATGGCTAAAAAAGATTAGCTACAGAAGTATGAAAGTACTTTACAATGTTTCAGGTTAGACTCAAAATACCTAAATGTAACATCTACAGCCAGGAAATTAGAAGAGGACCTTCGGATGCACAAAGTAAAAATTTTTCAACCAAATCTTTGTGGGGGGGTATCTAAAATCAAAACACAAAGATGAACATTGACTAGAAGAGTAGTGGTCAAAAGAAACAGAAAAAGAAAATATTGAAAAAGCAAGAAGAAAAATCTTAATTTTCTTATATTTTGTTTGATTTAAACCACCATTAATAAGTATAATTTGCCATTTTAACCCCAGCAAGCAAACCCTGGTTTTCCCATAATCACAAATGTACTGTAATTAAATTTAAAATAACTCCTTATTAATACAACTGTTTTAAGAATCTAAAACAAAAAAAGATATAGTGTAATTGGTTGATTTATGGTTAACGAAGAGGTACTTTAGAAATCTTTTGACAACTAAGTAAGAAGGCTCTTGTATCAATTTACAGATTACAAATGACATTTTAATTTCTCATTTCATTTCACTGGACTGGGAGAGGGGGAAATTATATTTTTAGTGCATATGTACAATTTCTATGAAGCCTCTTTCTTCTTTTTACCTTGAAAATAAATGGCACATAAAAACACCAAGAAATAACCTCAATAAACATTGCACAACTTAAAATTATTTTACAAACGGGAACTCATCACTGTTAATATATTCTATGTCAATTTCCTATACCAATTTAAAACATGAATATAGAGAAACATTAAGTTTGTAAAATTAATACAGAAAAAGCTAAAAAGAAGCTTCATTTTCCAAAAGTCCCTAAGTATTTTCAATCTCTGTATTCCATCAACCTCTGAAATTGTTCAACCTCTCTTCATAATTTTAATAATGTACTATATCTATGTCTTTTCTTAAATAAACTTTGCAAAACTTAACTCCTAGCTATTAGTTTGCTTATAACTTTGTTGTAAACTAAGTTTTATACCTAACATCTCCAAAAACAACCTTAGAGTCTTTCCAAATCCATTCAAATAGTACTGTAATTGTCTATCTAGTTGAATAATTTATGGTTAACGAAGAGCATTTACCTTGTAAACTTTAGAAATCTTTAATGACAACATTAAGTAAAAAGATCCAAGACTTGCATAGCCTCAACCTTATCAAAACTAAAGATTACATCAATGGTTGTCATATTCTAATTTGTCTAATTTCAGTAGTTTATGATGACTTTAGACAAAAACAACAGAGATGTTAAACTAACTTTGTTTAAATCTTCTTTACTCTTTTTTAAATTACATACAACCTCTCCAAAAGAAGCTTAAAAATCAAATACAGAACTGCTACTCCCCTCTTTTAGAATTCTACCTATTTTTATCAATTGTACAATTTCTACTGAATGCATTTAAAAGCTATTTTCTCATTTCTTAATTTCACTGCTCTTCTTATGACTGTTATTCCAATTTCTTAAATAAATGAAATTTTAAAACATCTAGTTTTCACTGACATAAATTAGGGACCATTCTGAATTTTTATAACCATGATATGAAATAGTCAATTTCTATGAATTGCAGCCTCTTTCTTCTTTTTACCTTGTTAAAATTAAAAATAAATGGCACATAAATGCCTTGTTGTTCAACACTCATAGAATACAATTTACAAATATGAACCTAACACATCAAAAACATTGAAAATTAAAATCACATAATGACTACTTTTACAATTTTCTACCTTGATTATTTTCATCAATCTGATCAGGAGCCTATAAAATATCCTATATGATTTATTATACATAAGAACTCATTACACTGATTTGTTATTCTATATGATTCAATTTCCTATACCAATTTAAAACATGAATATAGAGAAACATTAAGAAAGCACATGGATATTCCATGGACTGTCTTGAATTCAAAAGTTATATCTGGTAATATATTAGGGTTATTTAATGAGGGCATATGCCAACCTTCCAGGCACACAAAATACTGCCCTTCAGGCCATCACAAGTTCAGAGCATCTAAACGCTATGAGAGCTCGTGATGCTCTCCAGAGAGATGGTGTGTAAGAATGGTTTCTTAATTTCCATTTTTCTTATGCCTCATTTTGCGTTTACGCATTTTTTATTTGTATTTTCCGAAGTAATTATTTAAGATGTGTATGGATCAACAAAATTACCAATAATCGAATAGCACTAAAATAATGGCATGTAATAATATGAACACAAATATATTTATTAAAATAATAATATTATTAATGGATTAATTTTGTTTACATTAGTAAGTAACCATTCCAGATTCACTTCTGTGAAACTAAAATATATTGACAGTGTTGCCAACTTTTTAACCTAGAATAATGCTAAATCTGGGTAAAAATAATGCTAGCATATGATACAATTCTGCTAAATGGAAAAAAAAGAAAAAAAAAAGCCAAATGCTTTAATTTATATGTTTATTTTGCAGTTAAATTATTCTGTGATTTCCGTATTAATTACTAGCTTTAGTTACTGCTTTATTATCTGTATTCTTATCTTGACATACATAAAATTGCAAATTTCCAATAACCGTACGTAAGATTGAGTCATGCAGAAAATAATTTTTGCATCAATTGTGTTGCCTTATAATAAGTCTACGTTGAATTATAATTCTGGGTAGACTTCTACATGCATTTTAGAATAACAATTAAAGCAAAGAATTATATTCTTAAACTTTTTTTCACTTTTATGTCTTATTAAACATTAATTATACTTTATTTTGTAACACGTTCATGTTATAATTGTGACCTCCAGTTTAATTCCAGAAAATGCTTAAAGTATATCTACAATAAAATTTTAAATAGTTTACATTTATTAGGCATCATTTTAAAGCACAGAATTAAATAGGAACATTATGATATCAATTACAACAAAACAAACCTAGTTTTAGAAATGAATTTCATTTTGCACACTTCGATCCATGCGGTTAATTTAAACAAACGTTTGAGAATTCCAAATTTTCAATTAAGATTAATATTAAACCTTATACATTTTTAGACACATCAGTTAAAACTAAGAAAAAATCATTAAAAATTAGAGTTCATTTTTACTTTTGGTTTCAAATCCTAATTTCGACTAATAAGTTAATTTAAGCAAGTAAATTTTTTAGTAGAATCTTAAAATTTTATATCATGCAAAGTATTAAAGTGTAAACTTCCGTAGAAAATTAGGATATCATAAAAAAAATTTTTTCCTAAAATTTTTCATTTATACAATTTTAAAACCTTAATTTCGAACTCAATGATAATTTAAACAAGTTTTTAAGGTATCTCCTCCGTATAATTTTAAAAATCTTAAATTCTAGCTTATAGGCACATTAAAATATAAACTAATGATATGGAACAGATTTTTCAAAATTCTCTTTCATGTCCTAACTTCGATCCCTATGTAATTTTATGGAATTATGTAAGTTAGATCGTATTACTGACGAATTACTTACATAATGTATGTAGTGCTCGAAACTCTTGCGCTAAGTGACGATTTTGAATGAAAGATGCCCAAACATTAGAAAGATATATATATATATATATATATATATATATATATATATATATATATATATATATATATATATATATATATATATATATATATATATATATATATATATATATATATATATATATATATATATATATATATATATATATATATATATATATATATATATATATATATATATATATTTTTTAAGGGGTTAGTGAAATCAAAACATTGAAGTATTTTTCACTTAAGACTGTATTATCATTGGATTCATCATTTTGTCAATTATGTGTATTACTCGAAATTCTTCTGTAAGTCCAAGTTTTTGAATGAAGTTCAGAACTTGTAAATTTTATGATGGTTGTAACAGCTAAATTTGCGAAGCCCTTTACTTGAACCATATTACTGCTGAATTTTGCATTAACAAACGGACGCAAATTTGATTAAATTTTCTTATAGCTAAAACTATCTTTCTTAATGTGATAATGAGAAGTAAATATTGATGCAAGTGCATCACTTAGAACATATTACTGTTAGAATACTTATTATCCTGTCAATTCTGTGTAACTCTTGAATTTCTGGTAGAATCGACATTTTTGAGCAGTTGGAGTTCAAAAACTTCATGTACATTTTGTGGAAATTTACGGTAGACAATTGTTCAGTTTTAACAATGAACAATTTTCTTAAATAAAACAATGAAAACAAACTATTTAAACTGCTTAAAGTAATAAACATTGGATAATAATACTAACATACAACTATCATTTTTATGCAGTCATGAGTCAACTCAATATTCGAAGTATATATATATATATATATATATATATATATATATATATATATATATATATATATATATATATATATATATATATATATATATATATATATATATATATATATATATATATATATATATCATAAATAAAAAATAAATATATATATACATAACTTTTTGTCCTTTACTATTTACAAACAGTTCATTAAAAATAAACAAAAAGCTATAATTTATATGTACCTAAACCAATCTGAGACTACCTTTGCCTGGAATCATATAAAGCCCAATACTCCTGAGTCATCATTTCACCAAGCCTCGAGACAGTTCTTTCGGAAGCAAAAATTTCTTCTTCTCCCGTAAATATATTAATATTCTTTGTTCCTTCTTGTTTTTCTTTCAGACCCAAGTCATCCATAAGTACTAGATCTTCTTTTGGAACAATCGTCTTATTTGAACTCATTTCTCGAAATATTTCGGTGTGAGGCACATCACTGGTACAAATTAAACGAACCTATATATATATATATATATATATATATATATATATATATATATATATATATATATATATATATATATATATATATATATATATATATATATATATATATATATATATATATATATATATATATATTATATACACTTTTTTTCCCCTTGGACCTTCTCATTGGAAGGGCCACATCGCATTCAGGAAATTCCCAAAAGTCTCTCAGAAAGAAGTGATGGAGAGTTCTGTGTTGTGTGTGGGTTAAGAAAATTAGATATAAATTTAATTAAGGTTTATTTAATTATAAGGAAAGAATAGAATAGCCAACACTCACTTAAATTAATGATCATGTGCATTTTCTCCGAAAAAAAAAAAAAAATTCAGAAACTTACAGATCTTGCATAATAAAAAAAAAAAAAAAGACAAAAATTTTAGATTTTTTTTTTCTGATTCACAGTGATTCAACAGGTTTACCTAGGTAAGATCCGAAGGTAAAGTTTGAAAACATGTAAGATATAAAATTTTCAATATATCCTGTATTTATCCATATCATTGTTATTTTATTGCTATGCATCAAACTTATATCATTTAGCTACATTATTTCAAAATTATTATTTTGTTTATACTTTCAGTCACTATAGCTCAAAGATCAACTTCAGCAGTATGGGAGTACTTTACAATGTTTCAGGATAGGCTCAAAATATCTAAATGTAACATCTGCAGTCAGTAAATTAGAAGAGGACCTCCTGGTCCCCCAAATAAAAATTTTTCAACCAAATCTTTATGGGGCATCTAAAATCAAAACACAAAGATGAACATTCACTAGCAGAAAAGTGTCGGTCAAAAGAAACAGAAAAGAAAAAGAAAATATTGAAAAAAAACAAGAAAAAAATCTCAATTTTCTTATATTTTGTTTGAAATTTTTTTATTATTATTATTTGACTGATTAAGCCGAAATTTTCAGGGTATATGCATTTTTTTCCGAAGTTCTAAATTGATTTCGAGCATTTTCTGAGTCTATAACGGTTTGACAGTATTTGAACCTAAAGTTGCAAAAAAATAAATAGCGGGGTCAAAGCACTGGTTCACATGAGCTGAAAATTTAACTGAATAATCTTAGCCCCAATTTCTTGATTTAGTGGGAACAGATTTTTGATATCTTGTCTAGGAAAAAGTTATAAGCACTTGAATTTTTTCTTGAATTTTTTTTTGCAAAAATCCTACCCTTCCGGAGAAAAAATTATTTAAAAAAAAACACTACCTATTAATTGTTTTTATTTTTGGATATTGTTTAGTGCATTATTAAATGGTATTTGTTTGAAGAGAAATATAGCCTCTCAAACTTTGGAGAATGTTTGAAATTTGTTAAAAAATTGACCTTTTTTGAGAGGCTATATTTCGAAACCAACGAATCGCATCGAATAAAATATTGAGAGGAATTTGTAGCCCCATCCTTCTTCTATGCACCCACCAAAAATAAGAAATGTTATAGTTGTTTTTTTTATAATTTTTTTTGTCCAAAAAAGGATTTTTTTTTCGATAGTTGGTCAGTCAGTTTTGGGCTTATAACATTTTTTCTATAACTCTGGAAACAAAAGTCCGTTAGAAGCTTTTGTAGCCCATAGAATTCTGAATATACAATCCAAAATTCAGGTTTTTCCGAAAAGTGGTTTGGCACCACCATTCATTTGAAAAAGGGTCAAATTACCCAAAAAAAACTTTATAACCATTATAGACCCAGAAAAACACTTGAAATGGACTTTTTTCACTGGGAAAAAAAGCTATATATACTGAAAATTTCAGGAAAATCAGCTGAAAATCTTAAAAAATTTGAAATGAGGTCATCCCCTAAAGTATAATTTGCCATTTCCACCCCAGCAGGCAAACCTCAGTTTTCCCTGATTTTTAGCCGGGGCCCCTGTCTGACCATATATATATATATATATATATATATATATATATATATATATATATATATATATATATATATATATATATATATATATATATATATATATATATATATATATATATATATATATATATATATATATATATATATATATATATATATATATATATATATATATATATATATATATATATATATATATATATATATATATATATATATATATATATATATATATAATATTTATATAATTTTTTTTATTATTTTTTTATATTATATTTATATTTTTTATATATATATATATATATATATATATATATATATATATATATATATATATATATATATATATATATATATATATATATATATATATATATATATATATATATATATATATATATATATATATATATATATATATATATATATATATATATATATATATATATATATATATATATATATATATATATATATATATATATATATATATATATATATATATATATATATATATATATATATATATATATATGCAATAACTGACCTTATTGTCATACAGTGTGTCAATCAAAGTTATGAACCTCTTGGCTGCACTTTTAGACAGTTGGTTTAATATAGGAATATCACGAATAATAACAGTATGAAAAAACCTACTCATTTGCAGATAATCTGAAGCACCTAATGGCTGGATATATATATATATATATATATATATATATATATATATATTATATATATATATATATATATATATATATATATATATATATATATATATATATATATATATATATATATAATATATATATATATATATATATATATATATATATATACAAATCACAATTGGAATTGTCAAATTTGCACCCCACCTACCACTTTAAACCCTATCAATCGTAATTCTCCACATCTATACACTAAATATCCTACAAATCAACATAAACGGCCTCCACAACAAACACAAAGAACTAGAAACATTCCTACACAAACACAACATCCACATTGCGTTAATACAAGAAGCCCACATTCCAACAAACCAACTTCCCCCAACTTTCTACAAATATGACTCCATCTACTCCCAGCATACACCCAACCATCACAAACTATTAACCCTCATCCACAACTCTATAAATTACTCCAACACATCCTCTCAACATGCTAACACGCAAACTGACAACACATCTAAAATTCAAACCTTCTCAATAGAAATAAACAAAACTACGCACAACATAGTAAACCTATACATACCACACCATACATCCAGACACTGTCCATCAAACTACTCACCTAACCTCTCTACAATAACAAACCTTCCTAATCTCCTATTATGCGGAGACTTCAATGCCCACCACCCGTCCTGGTACAAAAACCAAGCCTCCGACCAAAGAGGAACCCACATCATCGAACACCTGGAACATCTCAACATCCTTAACAACAAAAACCTCCACACCAGAATCCCACCGCAAATCAACCAATCCCCCACATCACCAGACATCACTTTTTGCTCCTCAAACATTCACCCCTTTCTACAATGGACCACAGAAACCGATCTAAACTCCGACCACCTACCTATAATTATAAAATACAACATCAAAAACAAACCCACTCACAAATCTAAAACTACATTTACCAACTACAAAAAAGCAGACTGGACCGGTTTCTCCAACTACATTGACGAAAACCTCACAACAAACGAAATTACAAACATATCCTCCCTCAAATCAGCAATTAACCATCTCACCCACACAATCCAGAAAGCGGCCAACATCTTCATCCCTAAAGGCCACATTAAAAAATACGTACCAAATCTCTCCCCCGAAATCACTTCTCTCATAAAACAAAGGAACGCACTAAAACGCCAAAACAACCCCACACAACTCACCAAAACACAATTAGAAACCCTAAACAATCAAATATCAACCCTAATAAAAACTCACACAACTAACAACTACCAAAACTTCCTCATCAAAAACTTGGACAACACAAACAGCAAAAGAGTCTGGAAAACAATCCACACAATTCACAACGCAAAAAACAACCCTCTTCACACTCACGAAACTCCAACCAATCCCACTACACAAACCCTTTTAACTCCCAAACAACACATCAACCTACTAGCCACACACTTCGCTAAACAAAGTAGCTTACCTACCCACCCTCAAAACAGGAAAATAATCAAAAAACTGAAAAAGCTACACAACAACCATAACAACCTAAACGCCATTACACCCACAAACACTCAAAACACCATTAAATCTATCAAAAACTCTCCAGCAACAGGACCAGACAACATATCAAATATTCACCTAAAACACCTATCCATCCACACAATCACATACATAACCTCCATCTTCAACAAATCCATCCAACTCAACTATATCCCTCCCCTATGGAAAAAAGCATTAATCATCCCTAAACTAAAACCCGGCAAAGACCCTTCAAACCCCTCCTCTTACCGCCCAATCTCCTTATTATCCACCATCTCAAAACTTCTTGAAAAACTAATCCTAAATTCTATCCTCCAATTCATTCCACAACAAAACTTCCAACACGGGTTCAAACCCAACCATTCCACCACCACTGCACTTACCAACATCATCCAACCTATAATAAACGGACTAAACCATAAGCCACATCACAAAACTATATAAATAGCAATTGACATAAACAAAGCCTTCGATACTGTCCCGAGACATAATCTTATCCATAAAATCCTCCAATCCAACATCACAACAAATACTAAGAAATGGCTATCCAACTTCCTATCAGGCAGAACCGCCCAAATACAACAAAACGGCCTTAAATCACGTACCATTCAACATAAAGAACGGAGTTCCCCAAGGAGCCATACTCTCCCCCCACCTATTCAACCTATACACAGCAGACCTTCCACAACCCCAAACAGCCTCCACCCACATCACTACATACGCTGACGACATAACTATTGCCACCACTCACGAAGACCTCTCCACCGCAACAACACTCACACAAGACTACCTAACACAACTCCAAACTTGGCTAGTAGAAAACAGGATGACGGCATCACCAAACAAATCCTCCATAACCCTCATAACAACAGACAAACACTTATCCAACACCTACCCACAAGTCCTACTAAACAACACCCCCATACCCTTCAACAAATCCCCAAAGATTCTCGGCCTAACATTTGACACTCACCTCACTTTCTCCAAACACATTCAAAATACCACCACAGCCGCAACCAGAAAACTCAACATCCTCAAAACAGTGGCCAACACTGACATACACAACAACATACAAACCTCAATTGCAATCTACAAACAATTTATACGCCCCACCATCAACTATGCCTCCCCCATCTGGCACCCTCTGCTCTCCGACCAAAACTTAACGACACTCCAAATAACACAAAATAAAGCCCTTCGCACCATTACCGGCTGCACACGCACAACCCCTCAACAACACCTACACAACGAAACCAAGATACTACCCATAAGGAATCACCTCGAAATGATAGGCACCCAATTTTACGCAAAAACACGCCTACCCACACACCCATGTCACAATACTCTCCTCCAACCTACCCCACAAAGACTAACACAGCCTCCATCGTCCACCGGCGCCTTTTACAAACAGATCCTAAATCACATCCCCCCTCCTCCCCCCAATACCACAACAACCAAACATATACACACTCATCTAACACATTCATACATGACCAACAGACCTCCAAACAACATCCTTAACAGACCCCCCCCGAAATAAACCCCGACTTCAACAACCTCCCAAGACACTTACAAATCTCACTTGCAAGATTGAGATGCGGGCACCACCCAAACCTACAACATTACAAACACGAATTCAAAATAAACCAGGCAGCATCTCCCACCTGTACTAGATGCGGAATGGCCCCGGAGACCGTGAAACACTTTCTATTACGCTGTCCTTCCAACTCTCGCCCCAAACTCTTCTGGGGCATCACTTCTTTGAAGGATCTCTGGACGAGACCGACTGCGGCAGGAAGCTTCATTAGCGAAGTGTGGCCGCCTCAACATGGGGTGGTCAGGGGGTGAGAAGGTAAAAAAAAAAAAAAAAGGTATATATATATATATATATATATATATATATATATATATATATATATATATATATATATATATATATATATATATATATATATATATATATATATATATATATATATATATATATATATATATATATATATATATATATATATATATATATATATATATATATATATATATATATATATATATATATATATATATATATATATATATATATATATATATAAAATTATGGAGTAGTTTAGCAAAAGTTTTAATTAATAAATAAATATATATATATATATATATATATATATATATATATATATATATATATATATATATATATATATATATATATATTATATATATATATATATATATATATATATATATATATATATTACTAACCCTCTCACATAGCTCACTAAAAGCGCAGTCAATTATCTGGCCACATGTCCTCTCGTATGTTACACTCCTATTATGATAGGTAAGCGTTCTCGGACGTATAATGTCATTTTCTTTGGATGCTAAAATCTAGAAAAGAAAAAGAATGCAACAATTCAATATTTAACAATTCTTCCTAAACACATTTACATAAAAATATTTTTATATCAATTGAAATAAAGATTCCTTATGATTAACTAAAAACTTTTAATTACAATCAATCCTTGTTTCTTTGCATTTAAGAATGTTTGGAAGCGTTTAATAATGTTCAATGACGACAGAGAGAAACAAATTCATGCATATTTTTTTAAAGCCGAATTGGAAATTAAAATAAGAGAAACGAACTGCAGTACAACAAATTAAGTTATATTTAAAACACTAGCCTATGATGACTGCTTAATTATAAAAAGCAGAAAAGCAGAATAAGCTTCGCCCACCAACTTTAAAGATTCTTTGAACTTCGGCATCTGCATCACATTCAGATTTTACAAAATATGTGTCTTCTCCAGTGGATTTCTTCGTTCTGTAATCTACTCCAGAGTCCAAGTTGATAACCTGATTACGGAAATTTAATAACAATTAACGTTGAGCTACAAAATTTGAGTACAATCTTAATATCAAAAGGTATATAGATTCAAGCTTTAAAGTATTTATAGGCTAAAACTTAAAATATATGATCAAAATTTATTTATACAGGACTTTCACCAATAGTGAAAATTAATTTCATTAAAAATTTCAAAAGAGGTACTTTTGCAGGAAAAAGAATTCTACTACTAACAATAATAATTGAGATAGGTAAAAAATGATTATTTCTATTCTTTGAAATAGTTAAATAATTTAACAGATTTTTGTATCCAAATTTCCAGGAGAAAAAAAATACAGATCTAAACAGGGTACATACGTGGTTATTTCTTTGCCTCAAGCAGGATATATATATAAATAATTTTTTACCAAAAATTATACTACTACTACTATAATATTTTTTATCATTATTACCATTAATATATTTGCTTATTTTATAGATATCTTGAGATGAGATTGAGGTGTAGCAGAGGTGGAAGAATTTGGGATTACAGACAACTGTCAGTTAAATGATAATTATTTGCATTATGGAAGAAAAATTCCATGTTATTAAATGGTTAGGAGAATAGGTATAATTATATATGTACAGTATAAATGTTCTTACTTTTCTTTGCATACTGATAAATTACTAGAGAAAAAGGATTATGATATTTTTAAAATTAAATAATCGATTTACAAAATGAGCAAATTTTCAACATTCCACAGTCCATATACTGTCTCGTTCAGTTTCCATTTTATTTTTAGTCTCTTTAGGAGGATTTGGATAAACTTTTTTATTTCTTTTCATTTCAAGTATGCCGTTTTAGATTTCCAGTTAAAATGATTTATCATCACTAATGTTAGTGAGTACCTCTGGTGAGTATGCCAAATATTTAAAGAATATTTGGACAGATAACCAATTAATAAGATATAGCTAATAGAAAAGATAGCAAAACACTTGTAAAGGGTATAAAATCTCTTACCTGTGTAGGAGTAGTGAGCAACAGATTAATAATATATGCATCAGCCATTAAACAAACGAAATAATGAGAAATAAAAAACAATTTATTGGGTACGAACAAAAGAATAAAGACGAGTAAAATGTGATATTTTAAGACACAAAGAAAACCAAAAAAGAGATAAGAGAGAGGAGGAAATAAAGATTATGAGAGAATTGTAGGAGACAGAGATGTAATCTTGATGATTTATGAGACTGAGGAGTGAAGATGAACAGCCAAACGTGATTACTTGCAGGATCGAAGAAAAGCTCCATTTTTAATAAAAACAAATTACAAGGACTGGAACTACTCTTTGAGAAGAGTGAAAATATTCGCTCAATGTATAAAAACGAATTTATGATGAAAATCAAAATATTACAAGTTTTTAATCCAACTTTAAATAATCGCAAACTCTGTTTTTTGACTTTTTTTTTTTTAAATTACAAATTAAATTACAAATTTAAATTACAAGAGAAAGAGGATTATTTGATTCTTATTATAGCAATAGGGCAAACTTGCAACACCAACCTGTATGAAAGGCGCCTCACACACATCTTCTATTTCACACAGGTAGGATACTCAAACTAATGTTGGGGATAAATCATTGTAATTGGGAATGTAAAACGTTGGAAGTGAAAACAGCATATTTACAAAGAAAAGAAATAAATATATCTAAATTTTTCAAGAATTTAATCTAAACAATTTGTCCTTAAAGAAAATAAAGTTAACAATAATAATTAAAATAGTAGTAGTAGTAGTAACAATAATAATAATAATAATTTGTTTTCAAATAATTTACCTTGCAATGGGATTTAAGAATAGGAATGAAGGGAAGAAAATTTGATCTTTGTAATCCATTTTTATACAAATCATCAGGAGGGCGATTACTAGTGGCAACCATAACAAGTCCACTATTGAATAGCTCAGTGAACAACCTCTTCAAAATCATTGCATCTCCTATATCTGTAACCTAGAAATAGAAAAACGTGCTGTGAAACTTTAAAAGTTAATAGAGCATAATATGCTGAATAAAAATGACATGATAAAATCCAAACAAAACCTGAAATTCATCAAAACATATGAGCCATGACTCTTGAGCGATACTCTGTGCAACCGGAGCAATAGGATCATATGGCCTTAATTTAATGGTGTAAGTTCCATCAGGTTCAAAATATCTTGCCTGATCGGGTGCATGAATTTTCTTAATATTTTTCTTTTCCTTATGTATTCTATCATGAACATCTAACATGAACGAATTGAAGTGGACCTTGTTAATGAAGAAACAAAACTTATCACTTACTTTGAATGCACTTTGCATGCATTTATACACTGTTTTTCTAATCAAACACTATCAAATCCATGATACACATATAAATACCCTTTTCTTATTGTCTACTGAACAACAATCATAAAATAAATCCATCAACATGGTTTTTCCTGTTCCGACGGTTCCCCAAATATAAAGACCCTGAGGGGATTCTACATTAGATGTTAATCCTAAAAACTTTTTAAAGAAGCCAGGTGGTGAAGGAGGCACATACGGTTTTATCTGGAAGATATATATATATATATATATATATATATATATATATATATATATATATATATATATATATATATATATATATATATATATATATATATATATATATATATATATATATATATATATATATATATATATATAATGATGCTTCATTACTACCTACAATATTTTTTTATATAGAAGGTAAATTTTAAAGTTATAGAAACGATGATTGGTTCTGATTCACTCCTTCATATAGAAACATTGGCAGTGAAATATACAGCTTGCCCTATAACATAGAAGGAAAAGCTGCTTTAGATGGTGAAGTGGCTGGAAATAAGCAAGATTTAAAGAACGAAAAAGCTTAGAGTTGAAGTAATTGTGATTGGGGATTCCTGCCATCAACAAAGGTAGGCACAGAGTCAAATCCCATCATCATCTTTCTGTGTAATCGGGTGGAGACAACAAATGATATTTTCAACAACAAACCCTTCAGATATATATATATATATATATATATATATATATATATATATATATATATATATATATATATATATATATATATATATATATATATATATATAAGGAACCGACCGGGGCTGGAATTTGGCCGGGGCCGGGGCCGGGGCCGGGGTCACCCAAATTTGGCCGGGGCAGGGCGGGGTTCTGGCCGGGGTTGCCTAAAATTTGTAAAGAGGTCAAAAGCACTGAAATTTTACTTCAAAAAAATTAGATATAAATTTAATTGAGGTTTATTTAATTATATGAAAGGCGTAGAATAGCCAAAATTCACTTAAATTAATGATTATATGGATTTTCTCCGAAAAAATTCCTTAACAGGAAAATTTGGAAACACCTTAATTCTTCTAATCTTATCTCTGATCGCCAGAATGATTTTCGTAAAGAACTTTCTACTGATGATCTTCTTTCCCTACTTTCTGACTCTTGATCCTCCGCTCTTCGGGGTTTCGGTGAATCTTTCGCTGTGGCGCTAAACATATCGAAATCCTTTCGATAGAGTCTGGCACAAAGCTTTGATTTCCAAACTTCCCTCTTTCGGAATCTATCCTTCTCTCTGTGATCTTCTTCTCTCTAATTTCCTTTCCGGTCGTTCTATAGCAGCTGTTGTAGACGGCCACCGTTCTTCCTATAAATCTATAAATAGTGGTGTTCCTCAAGGATCTGTTGTATCTCCAACTCTTTTTCTAATTTTTAATAATGATCTTCTCTCTATTACTTCGTCTCCTATACCCTCCTATGCCAATGACTCCACCCTTCATTACTCCTTTCAATTTGAAAGACGTCCCTCCCAACAACAGTTGATAGATTCAAGAAGGATGGCCTTGGAGCAACTGACCTCTGATCTTTCTCGTATTTCAAATTGGGAGAGAGAAAACATAATCGCTTTCAATGCCTCAAAAACTCAATTCCTCCATCTTTCTACTCGACACAATCTTCCACACAACTATGATACCTTCATCGAAAAATTTCAACTCAAATCTTCATCTGTCCTTCAATATTCTCGGTGTTTTTTTTCTAGTGATCTTTCTTGGAAAGATCACATTATTTCTCTCACTAAACAAGCTTCTAAGAGGTTGGGTGTTCTGAGGCGCCTTCGTCGTTTTTTTTACGCCATCCCAGTTGCTTGCTTTGTATAGGGGTGTTGTTCGCCCCTGTAAGGGGTACGCCTCGCACATCTGGGGTGGTTCCACACATACAGCTCTTCTCGAAAAGGTGGAGTCTAGGGCATTTCATCTTATAAACTCTTTTGCTCTTACTTACTCTCTCCAATCTCTTTCTTCCCGTCGAATTGTTGCGTCACTTTTTCTATACTATCGCTATAACAACCGACATTGCTCGTGCGACACTGCTTTCTACACAGTCTCATCTTTTCTCTGTCCAACTCTCCGACCCCAGACTTAACCGCTATGCTCAATCTTACATGTACTCTACTGGTAAAGTCTGGAACACACTCCCTTATCTATTTTCCCAACTTCCTTTGACTTGCACATTTCAATTGCCGTGTGTCGGGTCACGTCGGCCATTAGCGACCAGATCCATAATGTTCCCAATTCTGGTGGAATTTGGTGGGCCTCCGGCCTTTGCTCACCAGAGGAGACAAAAAAAATTATATATATATATATATATATATATATATATATATATATATATATATATATATATATATATATATATATATATATATATATATATATATATATATATATTAAATGCTATTTGTTTGAAGAGAGATATAGCCTAAAAAACTTTGGGAATTTATGAAATTTGGTAAAAAATTTGACTGTCTTCAAGGCTATATCTCGAAACCAACGAATCGCATTGAATAAAGTATAGAGAGGAATTTGTATCCCCATTCTTCCTCTATACACCCACCAAAAATAAATGTTATAGTTGTAGTTTTTTTGTTTTAATTTTTTGTCCGAAAAGGTGGATTTTTTTAAAATAGTTGTTCAGTTTTTGGGTTATAACGTTTTCCCTGTAACTCTAGAAACAAAAGTCTGTTACAAGTTTTTGTTGCCTATAGAATTCTAAATAGACTTAAGAAAACACTAGAAAAAGAGAAAAACCATATACACTGAAAATTTCAGGAGAATCGGCTGAAAATTAAAAAAAAAAGTTTGAAATTGGATTGTCCCTTCAAGTATAATTTCCCATTTTAACCCCGGCCGGCAAACCCCGGTTTTCCCTGATTTTTGCCGCCGGGGCCGGGGTCAGTAAAAATGGCCGGGGTTGGCCGGGGCCGGGGCCCCGGTCGGTTCCTATATATATATATATATATATATATATATATATATATATATATATATATATATATATATATATATATATATATATATATATATATATATATATATATATATATATATATATATATATTTACACAGAACGCCACCACTCACGGGCAGAGCCCTTTTCAAGGAGGGGGCACACAAACAGGGACAAAACTCATTCAAACAAACAAACACACCTATCACACAGCCCTCAGGTGGGCGCAGACGGAAGTCTTAAAGATTGGAAGATTAAATACAGGAGGAAGAATAGAAATACAGGAGGAAGAATAGACGATGGTAGAGAATTCCATAGAATAGAGGAGGCTGGAAAGAAGGATGTACAAAAACAGGCTAGCCTGGGATTTCCTACATCCACACAAAATTGATGCAAAAGCAGGGCACCCCTTGTGCAACGAGGACGACGCAACGATGGAGGAATGCGAGAGGCCAATTCCCTCGAGCACCTGCCATTGTAGTACCTGTAGAAAAGAGATAGGGCACCAACGTCACATCGCAGAGACAGAGGGTCAGGAGAGTTTGAAAGTAGGGAACAGTTTATTAATTTTTTAGCTTTTGACTCAACCCTATCCAGAAGAGAGAAGGAGCCGGAGCCCCCCAAATGTGAGAACAGTACTCCATACAAGGACGAATAAGACCCTTATATATTTGGAGTAACTGCTCCGAAGAAAAAAATTCACGCAATCTGAACAGAATTCCCAGCTTCTTAGAGGCCGCTTTAGCAACCATTGTGATATGTGGTTTCCAAAACAGTTTATTGTTTATGTTTAGACCAAGAATGCTAATGTTATTTACAGGTGAGACGGGAGAGCCATCGAAGAGGATAGAAAAGTTAGGAGGTGTTTTTGAGAGGGAGATGTGAAGAAGTTGAGTTTTTAAAGAGTTGAATTTTACAAGGTTTCTATGACCCCACTGGGAAATCCCATCCAGATCGGCAAGAATAGAGTCGGAAAGTTGAAGACGAGAAGCAACTCTAGAAGCAAAAGAGGGAGCAGATTTGAAAAGAGTAGAAGAATGTAGAGTTGAGTTATCAGCATAAGAGTGAATAGAGTTAGAAGCGCAGTTGAGAAGATCGTTAATGTAAAGTAAGAATAAGGTTGGAGATAAAACGGAACCCTGAGGAACACCACAGTTGACAGAAAAGGAGGAAGAGGTCGCTCCATCTACAAGTACTGAAATGGAACGATCTGAGAGAAAACTAGACAAGAGTAAGCAAAGAGAAGGAGGAAACCCAAAGGAAGGGACCTTGGAGAGCAGCGACGCATGCCATACCCCCTAAATAGAGGACCAGCATTTGGATGAGAAGAAGTGACAGTCTCGTGAGTAGTGGTAAGATATTGAAAAAAAACTGGAAAATCTGTTCCATTAGGGGAGCAGTAACAGAAACACAAGATAATTGTAGTAGTAGGAAAACAGATTTTAAGTCATAAAACATTGAAATTAGGAGATTCTAGATTTACGAGACATGTCACAGGAGTGTTAATGTTAATATAGGCACAGACTCCACTATTTAGACGGAAATTGTGAAAAAAGTTGTAGTTAGAGACATTAAGATTGCTAGAGAAAGAATCCCTGTCCAGCTGGGTCTCAGACAGAAGCAAAAGGTTAGGACGAGAGGTAGTGAGGTGGTGTTCTACAGACGCGAGATTAAATCGAAGGCCACGAACGTTAGCAAAGGTAATAGAAAACCCCCGTCTACGCCCAGCCCCACGACCACTCAAATTATGCATTAAAAAAAATAAATAAATAACACAATCACAGCATGCACGCACACACTCAGACACACACACGCACTAGAGGGTCAAGAGAGTTTGAAAAGTGTATATATATATATATATATATATATATATATATATATATATATATATATATATATAATATATATATATAATATATATATATATATACAGTGGAACTCCAATATTCGTCATTAATCCGTTCCTGAGGGGATGACGAATATCGAAAAAGACGAATATCAAATAATTTTTTCCCATAGGAATTAACTAAAAATGGATTAATTCGTTCCCAGCCTCGAATTTTGCCTATCTATATTCTTTAACAAAAAAAAAAAAATTTCAATCTAGAATCGATCTCCGAAATCATTTCAAACACTGTACAATTTAACTACAGTACATATTAAACAGCGTACTGCCATAAATAATACGTAATACGCACTGTGTAGGCCTACATAAACGCTAAACACATAAAATTTTAAAAAGAAATTTACCTTTTGGATGAGAAAAACAATGATTGTTATTAAGAGTTTTTATTTTTAAGGTTATAGGCTTTCGTAGGTAGGACGAATATTGATTTTTCGACGAATATCGGAAAAAAAATTACAGGGTGAATATCGGAAAAGACGAATACTGGGTGGGACGAATATTGGAGTTCCACTGTATATATATATATATATATATATATATATATATATATATATATATATATATATATATATATATATATATATATATATATATATATATATATATATATATATATATATATATATATATATATATATATATATATATATACTAACCTCTTTGTAAAGATTATCTAGATCTGTCACAATCAATTCTTGAAATTTATCATGCAGCAGTTGTTGTGAAGCAATTTTTTGTGAATAAACTTGTACTGGAGTTTCTGCATTGTTAGATTTGGAATTTACAGTGGCCTTTGGCAATGTAGAAAATAAATGGCCAAAGACCAAAGGCCTTTTAAATGAGTTCCTGTTTAAAAATTTCTTCATATCTTATAACACTGGAATAAAACAGACTTATTAGGAATTTTGAATTCCACAGCTTTTACAAATTCAACAAATTCAGTATCTGTGTGATTTATAATTATGAATTTATTTATATATGAATATTTTTTTAGAGAACATGATGAAGCAATAGAAGTAAAAATAATAAAATATCTTTAAGATATACATGGGAAGTCTTGAGTAATACAAAGGTCTGTTGCAATATAAAGTACTGGTATAGCTTAATATAAAAAGTAATTTTGCTTGAAAAGTGACTAAGCTTACACATTACAAATAGGCTTACTTTTTTGCATAAATTTAATAAATGTTTGATACATTCTGGATTTAATTAATTTTAAACTAAAAATATTATATTAATAGTTTAATATTAAAGGTAAAGGTGTAGATTGTTTCTGAGTTTCGATTGTTAAAAAATATCAAAAATCGAAAATATCGGAGAAGCCTAACGTAAACAAGAAAGTTGCCAGAGGTACTATTACACTAGACATACACACAATTATTATTACTTACTTTTCTAGCAGAATCTAATTCGACTTATCATAACCTGAACTACCAAAGCTGCTGTAATTTAACCTAAATAATAATAATTTTAATGTACTTATAGTTTATAACATAACCTAAATTTAAGGTATCTGAACTGAAAAGAACAAATTACACATATCTTGAACAGTCAAGGTAACTGAAACTCGTTAGGTAGGAAAGTATCGATTAAAATAAAATATCGATATAAAAAAATATTGATAAAAAAATATCGAAACTCAGAAACAATCTACACCTAAGCCAATACTAAATAGGTATGCACATAAAACAGCAAATTTTATTGTAATTTCCTAATTTTTAAAATCACTTAATACTAGTTTATAAGTATATTTTTAAACTCGTAAAAACCAGAGCTAGCATCTGTGAACTAAAACAAGCAACTGCTTATAAAAATTCAAAGTTCTAAAATGAATGCAAGAATTCTCTGAATTCAAGAGATGACAATCTCTTTACTTTCTATAAATTTTAAAATGACGTGAAAATTTATTAGAGCTAGAAACTATAAAATATGAAAAGTAATTAGATGCATAACTCAAAATAAATAAAGGAAATCTACAAACATATACTGTTTGACAAAAACTATATTACAGAAAATTTAGAAAAATTATGAAAACTAATCAAATTAGATATTTTATTTCAATACTTTTTAAAAATGTTTAGCCTGATGAAAGGCTTTACTGGTAGGGTATGTTATTAGTACTATAGGGAACAAATGCCAGTTGTAGGCTCTTGTGAATATACACCTATTAATTTTTATACGGGTGTGGTATAGAAGCCTTCACATGGACACCACTTAACAATATTTTGATTTCCACAACAAAATCTAAACAATTTTATAAAAATTTATTAAGACAATTCCAATATTCACAAAAAAACATTTTAGTTTTCTACTACTACTACTGTCAATAATAAATATAAGAGTATCGAGGGGTTATTTAGAAAAGTAACTTTAAAATATTAGTCATCTATATGCAGATGAATAAGATGATAATATAATAAAGCAATATAAATAGAATTATAATAATATATAATATACAAATACTGTAATTAAAATAATAATGTAATAGAGAATTAAAAACGTTCACCTTGGTTGTTTTCAGGTTTATCAAAGTTGAAGTTTCGTTGAGTATCATGGCAATGGGTCATTATTTTAAAGTTCAAAGTTGTCCACTAATTAAATAAAAAAATTGAGTTTATATAGAGCAGCAGAATAAAATTCTATATTATTAGTGTAGATATATCAATACTTTCATATTATCAATTTCTAGATACAATGATCTTAATCTATCAATTTAAATGAAAGGTAACAGGAATGATCTTGGAAATTAAAGGCTAGTTAGTCTTAACCTCATTTGTAGTAAATATTCCAGGATAGTGGAATAGAAAAGTTTTTAGTAGACAAAGAGATTTTGTCATTTCATGTTTTAGGAAAGGTAAATTATGTTATTAAGATAAGCTAGGAGAAATGAAGATGTTTCCTGTAGAAATGAAGGCCAATATTATGGTTGATTTAACTGCTTGTATGGAGAAAGTTGACTATATAACGAGCCATTCATAGTGATGGCAATTTTTGTAATTTTTTTGACTGGAACCAAAGCCTATTACTGGGACAGTCTTGATAGGCCCTTGTGGCTTCTAACCTTGTGGCTTCTAACTGTCTCTATTTTCTTAGTTTTCAGGTAAAAAATGCCCCTACCTTCAGTGATGACATGTTTGTGGCATTAGATTATCACATATTGGTTAAAGTTGCGCATCTTGTATTTCTATCGGAAAAGATTGGTGTCGGAGGTTCACCAATTGCCCAGAACACCAAATATATGTTATGCTTTTTCTTAAGGAGTTGTTCATTCAGATTTTATTTTACTGTATGATTTAAAACTCATAAAACTTAATTTAAACCGGACTTTCCTCTGTAGAAATATCAACACTTGCATATATATTATTTTCGAAATCCTGAAACTTATTTTTAAATATATATACATATTTAACTCTAGGGTCATTTACGTAACTTTCCTTGAGAATGAAAACAAAACTTTTTCAGAAGCTCAGAATATTAAATTTTGCCCTCTTTTTCCTTCTTCTTGTTTTTATTGTAGGCCCATGGTAGGCTCGGACAAATATCTTACTTATTTCTAAACCTGAAGACTGTATTTAAACCATTGCCCGTAACCATATTTTTGTTAATTACCATCATATATATATATATATATATATATATATATATATATATATATATATATATATATATATATATATATATATATATATATATATATATATATATATATATATATATATATATATATATATATATATATATATATATATATATATATATATATATATATATATATATATATATATATATATATATATATATATATATATATATATAATATATATATATATATATATATATATATATATATATATATCTTCTCTAGTGGGAAAGGGGCAGAGGAACACCAATTTCTACCAGAGATGGTGGAGTATCAAATTCAGCATACAGTTAAAGGCCGACATGTCCCGATACACGGTGTTTGAAGGTGAGCAAGTCAAAGGAAATTGGAAAAATAGATAAAGGGATTGTAACCCAGACTTTACCAGTAGTGTACTTGAAAGATTGAGCATAGCAGTCAAGTCTGAGGTCACAGAGTTAGACATAAAAAGGATGAGTCTGTGTAGAAAGGTGTGTTGCAGGAGTCCTTTTCAGTGGAGGAGGAATGCGACAGGAGAGTTCTGAAGAGCAATGTCCATTGTAATAGCGATAGTATAAAGAAGGTGACATAACAATTCAACGGATATAAAGAGACTACAGAGAGTTAGTGAGAGTGAAAGAGTTGATAAGACGAAAAGCCCTAGACTCTACCTTTTCAAGGAAAGCTGTATGAGTGGAACCGCCACAGATATATGAAGCATACTTTATACGGGGGCGAACAATACCCCAAGAGCAAGCAACTGGGATTCTGAAGGAGCCTCAGAACACCCAACCTTATATTATATATATATATATATATATATATATATATATATATATATATATATATATATATATATATATATATATATATATATATATATATATATATATATATATATATATATATATATATATATATATATATATATATATATATATATATAATATATATATATATATATATATATATATATATATATATATATATATATATATATATATATATATATATATATATATATATATATATATATATATATATATATATATATATATATATATATATATATATATATATATATAATATATATATATATATATATCAGTTAAACCGAATCCGGCAACTTTCGAATCCGAATCCGTATATTGAATCCGGAACCTTCGAATCTGAATCCAGTCAATTTTTGAATTTCTTCAATCCGAATTCGAATCCAGAGCCCTCAAATCCAAATCCAAGAAAAATCTTCGAATCCGGATTCGGATATCACTGAATTATATATATATATATATATATATATATATATATATATAATATATATATATATATATATATATATATATATATATATATATATATATATATATATATATATATATATATATATATATATATATATATATATATATATGTATAATATGCTGGACAAAGTTCAGATGTCTTTCAATTTTTATCAAAGTTGGGAAATTCTCAGGACGGACCAAATTGAAAGCCATTTTGCCCCGATGCACGTCGTCTGAAAGTATGAAAGTTAATTGAAGTTGGAAAAATAGACAAAAGGAATGAGTTCCAGACTTTACCAGTAGAGTACATGTAATATTATTGCATAGAGATTAAGTCTGGTGTCAGATAATTCGAAAGTTAAAAGGCTAGACTGTGTGGGGCGTTCATAAGAGCATTGTCCGTGTAATAGAGATTGTATAGAATGACGCAACAACACAAAGGGTAGAAAGAGAATGGATAGAGTTAGTAAGAACGGGATAGTTGATAAGACAAAAATTACTAGATTCCACTTTTTCAGCGAGAACTGTGCGAATGAAGTCACCCCAGATGTTTAAATTATGTTCCATATTCACGGATGAACAACTCCCTCCCCCTATAAAGAGCAAGCAATGGAATGACTTGAAGAAATTTCAGAGGAATCTCAGTACACCCAGCCTCTTAGAAGCTTGATTAGAAAGAAAAAAAAAAATAATGTTATCTTTCTAAAAAAGGTCACGAGAAAAAGTAACACCAAGAATACTAAGGACAGATAAAGATTTGAGAAAATGCGTGTTTGAAGACGTCATAGTTGTTTCTAATATTATGTCGACTTGAGAGATGAAAGAACTGAGGTTGTAAGGCATTAAAGACAGCCACGTATAGAGTCATCGGCATAAGAATGGATTAGCGATGAAGCATTATAGAGAAAGAAAATGATGAAAAGCGGAAAAGAAGTTAAGGATAGAATAGATCCCTGAGAAACATCATTATTAATAAATAAATTTAAATGATCAATGGTGCTCGTTGTAGTACAACAGCTGTTATAAAACGACTGGAAAGGATATCTTAGATGATAAAAATATGAAGTTTAGAAACCAGTGCTTTATGCCAGGCTCTATCGAAGGCTTTTGATATATCTAGAGCCATAACAATAGATTCACCGCAATGCTGTATAGCAGAGGACCAAGAGTCAGAGAGAGGTGAAAGATTGCCAGTAAAGCTTTCTTACAAAATACGACACTCTCTCATTGCACCTATCGAAATAAATTCACTTGATATTTCTTTATTTGAATTCATCAGATAAGAAAAAAAATAAGGTAAATATAAGAACAGGAAACAACAAGCTACTCATATACAATTAAAAAAGGAGCCCGGTAGAGATAAGATTAAGGAGTAAAATTTGAAATTTGGCAACACTTTCGCATTTTCATTTAAATTAAATTCTATTAGCTAAATGTTTATTAAATGTATTACAAGTGAAGTATAGTACTGTACGTAAATTAATATATTAATATATATATATATATATATATATATATATATATATATATATATATTATATATATATATATATATATATATATATATATATATATATATATATATATATATATATATATATATATATATATATCTTTATCCTTCCTTATCTACCCCAGGAAGGGCTTTCGCCCTGTCAGTGAGACCAGTATTTTCATCTTTCTTGCCTTCTAGAAAACTTTTATCTCAGAGTTTATAAGAAGATTGCTTCTCTTCGCTATGGTTTTTCAGTACTAGTTCTTGAGTATCACAATCTTAGTTAAGGTTTTCACCATTTCAGTGGGACTAGCACCTCCCATCTGGACTTCAAAGCTTTTTTCCTGAATTCTTTAGAATTGAATGTTTCAAGGCGCTTAAGTTTATAATGCAGGTCCTGAAATTGATACTAGCAATTAAATAAACGAGCCGGGTTGCTATACTTGTCGCCCTAAAACCATGCTAAAAAAAATCTTCACTTGAGCCGACTGCGCCAAATATACATTCTTCATTTAAATTATATATATATATATATATATATATATATATATATATATATATATATATATATATATATATATATATATATATATATATATATATATATATATATATATATATATATGCATGTATAATAAATTGTTTAAAATAAATGCAGCATTATTTTGAGAAAACGAGATCCCTTAATAATTTCAAATTAAAATTAAAAAAAATCTCCTCCCAATGACAGCGACGTATTCCGCCTCTTTGTAAGACCTTACATAAGATCGTGTAAAGGAAGTTTCTGGCAAAAAGTTTCTTTGTGTAGATTGAGAATTATTAAAATAAAAATTATGTTCATAAATACTAAAACTCATTATTAATCTTTAGAAGCTTTGTTATACGATTATTATTATTGTTTTTTTTTTTTTTATTTTTTTTTTTTTTTTTTATTTTTCTTTTTAATGTATTCATTTATTTTTTGTGTTTTAGCAAATTGCTTCAAATATTTCTTTTTTGTGTGTAATAATCTTCAATATATATATATATATATATATATATATATATATATATATATATATATATATATATATATATATATATATATATATATATATATATATATATATATATATATATATATATATATATATATATATATATATATATATATATATATATATATATATTGATTTTGTGTTATTCGTTGAATCATGGGAACTGCTTTTAGGAATTAAATTTGTCTTCTTACTCTTGAAATTCATGGTTCACACAATTCATTCCTGAATCGTGCAAACTAAAAATTAATAAAAATAAGACAATAAAAACTCTTTTCTTCCTAGAAAATGCAACAATCCTTCTAGTTCCTCTTCCTCATGCTCTTCTGTCAACTCTAACTTTGTTTTTTCCCTTCAACTTCATCTGTTTTCTTCATACAACTCTACGACTGTCTTATCTTCTTTCAGTAATTACCGATTTTATATCGTTTTATCATCTATCTACTCATTCCAACGATTCCACCTTCATTGCTCCTTTAACTTTGAAATTCAACCTCAAATAACTGATGCTAAGGGGGTGTTGATGGAACAGCTGACCTTTGCCTAAAAAAAAAATCGGTCCATCCATCTATCTACCCATACTTGTCCTAATCTTTCACACAACTATAATACTTTATTATAGAAAAGGCACAACCCAAATCTTCCTAAGTATATTCTCAATTTTCTTGGAATTTCTTTTCTAGTGATCTTTTGTGGGAGGGTCACATTATATCTCACACTTTAAATTACAAGTCACTGAGAGGTTGGATGTTCTGAGGAGTCCTTAGAACTTTCATACACCACACCAGTTGCTCGCTTTGTACAGGAGCATTGTTCGTCCTTTTTCAAGTATCCACTGTAAATCTGCTGTGGTTCGAATCACACAACTTTCCTGAAGATTGTGGAGTCTAGAACTTTTCGAGTCACTGACTCTTCAATCTCTTTTTGTCAATTGAACTTTTGCTTCACTCTACTTATATCGTTTCTATTACAATGCTCATCCCTTTTCTGACCTTTCCAGTCTCAAATCTCGTTTGCTTAGAAGTTGTGAGATACTTCTTTCCACCCAATCTTATCCTTTCTCCGTTAAACTTTCTGATACCAGATTATGTTCGCACTCACAAGTAGTCAACTGTTGAAATTTGGAATACTCTTCATCCTATTTTCGCAAACGTCCTTTGACTTGCACACACACACACACACACACACAAACACATACACTATATATATATATATATATATATATATATATATATATATATATATATATATATATATATATATATATATATATATATATATATATATACACACACAAAAAAGGGCAAAATTAACGCACCATCTACAATTTATCAGTTGGGAGGTCCCGACAACATTGTAGGGTAATGGGAGTGCCTGTGTGTGCCCGTACCTACCCAAATAATGCAGTTTAGCATCGATGTCGGGGCGTAGGTGCAATATCGTCGAAATACGGTAAAAGGGCAAACCAGGCAAATTCGGTGAGTGACGTGGTATGAGAGGTAACGTCACGGGTATGCCGGATATCGAGAGTATTCAACTTTTAATGTTTGTGCGAGTAATATGGAGAGGTTACTACGGAATTTGAAACTAGACGACTATGTAGCAATCACAATATTGGCAGCTGAAGGGTACGGCCAACTGGACCAACCGTTCGGGGTCTCCCATACAACCATCGGAAGGGTCCTACAGAGGTACGAGTTGACACATGCCAAGTTAGGCCACGGGCATCAACGGCCGTAGAGGACAGATATATACGGTTATTGGCAGCTTGCGATCGACATGGAACACCACATGACCATGGTGCCGAGTTGCAGGCTGTCCATCAGACCCTTATTAACACGAATACCATTCGAATTCGCTCGCGGATCGCGGTACATGAATACCACCCACGGAGGCCGGCAAGAGGGCCCCCTCTCACCAGGGAGCACTGAAGAGCAAGGGTGGCTTTCGCACAACACCTGCCTTGGCGGCAGCACGATTGAGCGAGTGTCAATTCAAGTGACGAAAGAGTGACAATTCAATCTGCACAGCTGCGACAGACGTTCCAGGGTTTATCGGAGGCGTCACGAGAGCTATGCGGCATGCACAATGCAAGAGATACTCCCCTTTCGGAATGGGCCAGTTATGGTTTAGGGTGGTATTTCTTTCCATGCCCGCAGGGAGTTACACGTCTTATATGCAGGATACCTTACCGGGCATCGATACATAACGGACATACTTGAACCGTACGTCGTACCGCTTGGTGAAGCCATCGTCCTCATGCAGGATAACGCCAGACAGCAAGAAGCCAGATGTGTTGGTGATTACCTCAACACGGTAGGAATTCGAACATTGGACTGCCCTGCGTACAGTCCCGACCTAAGCCCCATTGAGCATCTGTGGAACACTGAAAAGGCGGCTGCGGCTGTGATGGCTACAGCACCAACCACACAGCCTTAACGACCTGCAACAAACGGTTGTACGCCTTTGGGAGGACCTCATCTCCAGCATGCATCAACGGTTTTTAGCTGTCATACGTGCAAGGGGAGGCCACACAAGGTATTGACGGCCAGGGATAGGTGGCATGCACATTCATCCTGCAGGTTTGCACCGCACCCTACTTATATGCTACTGTGTCCAAGGGTTCCTAGAATTCTCAAGGTGGAGCACCACATTATCACATTATGCATAAACATGTGCTGTATATTAACAATGTTTCTACCCGTTTTGTATGTTTAAATATCCATCTATTAACGTTTAGTCCAATGGTTCGTTAATTTTGCTGTTCAATATATATATATATATATATATATATATATATATATATATATATATATATATATATATATATATATATATATATATATATATATATATATATATATATATATATATATATATATATATATCAGAGGTGGGTGCGCAAGTTTTAAACTTTATAGCGCAAGTTGAAAAAACTTGGTGCATAAGCGCAAGAGCGCAACTTATTTAAAATATTTAGAACGCAAATGAAAGTGCTCAAGTGAGCAACTTATTACAAAATTGCTGGAGCGCAAGTGCAAGAGCACAATAAAAGACCAGATTTTTTAGTTTTATTTATTATATATATATATATATATATATATATATATATATATATATATATATATATATATATATATATATATATATATATATATATATATATATATATATATATATATATATATATATATATATTATATTATATTATTATTATTATTATTATTATTATTATTTATTTTATTTATTTATTATTTTTTATTATTATTATTATTATTATTATTATTATTATTATTACTATTATTAAGTACATAGGGTAGCCAAACTTTATTATTATTGTAAACTTTGTGGTAACTGAGGGAAATGAAGACTACTTGTTATTTATTTATTAATAATAAACCACTTGCGTTTTAATTTTAAATAACTTTCTCCCAATTTTTATTTAATATTTTTTTTTTAAATAAAAAAAAATATTAAATCCTTAATTGACAATCCACTAATAGCAATAGGAAGGCAGCCATATTGAAAATTATTACCATACTATTTAAGATCTATATACCCTTAGAAAATTGCAGAGTCCTTGGTCTTTCATTGTACTCCTATATGGTCACTCGAAACATCTTGTATGATGCAAAATTGGACCACTTAGTACTCCCCCTATCCTGTATTAGACTGGAATCTAAACTAGGTTCACCTCAAAACTGATTCATTTTCTATTACTTCTCATATTACACTTTTGTTTTTAATTTCATTTGTACTACACAGACACTCTTACTTTTTACATATTATATTACTATTAAGTCGTAAATGTAAAAATGCAATTACATAATAAATAATAATAGAGGAGAGTTTTACATTTCAAATAAGCTAAACTAAACTCCTCAAAACAAGCTAATTGCGTTTGTTTACAATTTTACATTTAAAATTGCCAGTTCTGATTTTTAGATCATATTCAGTAATCATTAATAATTATCCAACATATATTTTTACAATGACGTCACAGAACTTAGTAAAAATATGGTTGATCATGCTTTACACACGTATTTTTGCCTTTTCTTGAAAAAGTTACAAAATCTTGAGTTCAAGTTGCGCTTTTGCGTTCTTTAAATTATGGTGAAGCGCAAATGCAAGAGCAGTATTTTTTTAAATGTTTGCGCAAGAACAAGAGCAGTAGTCATTTGCCAAGAGCGCAACTTACGTTCTTGCCTACCTCTGATATATATATATATATATATATATATATATATATATATATATATATATATATATATATATATATATATATATATATATATATATATATATATATATATATATATATATATATATATATATATAGAGAGAGAGAGAGAGAGAGAGAGAGAGAGAGAGAGAGAGAAGTTGGAATGAAAACACCCTATGACTTGGCTAAAATAATAAAGAAAGACCTGCTCTGGAAAACTTTAGAGAAAAACAAGCAGATCTAAAGGTGAACAAGACAGATTATCAAAGCAATGAAGAAGTGGATAAACACTCTCACACCCAACCAAGCAAATGGCCAGAATGTAATAATAACAGCAATAACAACCCTGTAAATAAAAAGGAAAAATGAGTAATATATATATATATATATATATATATATATATATATATATATATATATATATATATATATATATATATATATATATATATATTATATATATATATATATATATATATATATATTATATATATATATATATATATATATGTATATATATATACATATATATACATATATATATATATATATATATATATATATATATATATATATATATATATATATATATATATATATATATATATATATATATATATATATATATATATATATATATATATATATATATATATATACATATATATATATATATATATATATATATATATATATATATATATATATATATATATATATATATATATATATATATATATATATATATATATATATATATATATATATATATATTATATCTAATTATTTTCTGTTTTGATGTTACGCTTCTTGAAATTTTGTCTATAAATGATAATTGAATTATGAAAAATTTTCAATTTAAAATATTTAAATTTAGAAAAATAATTAAATTTGAATTTTACTTATTTAAAAAGCGAACAAAATTTCATATTTTGATGCGGTTTCTAATTGCGATACGGTAAAGTGATGGATAGGAATCTTTCAAGCAACCGTTGCTGCGGAGTAAAATAGACTACCATTTTCTGAGCAAACCCCAGCTAGAATCCTGGTAGGGATATTAATTAACATATTCAAGAGAATTAGAAAATTAACTCTCTTCCAGCAAGCATTGCTGGAACGTTGTGAAAGCTGCATGACAGATTGGAGAAATGTTTGTTAAATTCCTGGGGGTACATTTATTTTATTGCTGTATGAAAAAATGAACATTAATATTATTTTTAATACTGTTTTCTTTAATCTGAAAATCATTTGGTTTCTATGGTCAACAAAGTGATTCCTGAAAGCCGAGTCCCTGCGACTAATAACACGAGAACAAATAGAGTTAAATCAAGGTTTATAAGGGAAGCGTCCAATGTAAAAATCACTTTTTTATTTATTGATTGGTTAATTTCAAGTTTAGAGGGTCTATGCAGTTCAATAATCTAAGAAAAACTCAATTTTTGACGTTTTCTGTATCGATAATGGTTTGTAAGATTTTGGTTAAATTTTCCCCAGAATATAGTAAATAGCGGGGCCAAAACACTGGCCGAAATGACCTGAAAATTAACTGCATATTCACATTTCCAATAGCTACAAACACTACGTGACGATTGTGGATATTTGCTTTAGAAAAAAAAATATTTACCCTTGAATGTTCGTCTATTTTGAAAATTTAATAAAATTTACAATTCCGGAAAAAAAACTACAAGTAAGACTTTTTTCATTATTGATTGATGTATAGAGGAGGAACAGGGCTACAACTTTCTCTCAATACATCATTCAGTTATATTTGATCTTTTCGAGATATAGCCTCTCAAAATTTGAAAATTATGATTTAAAAAAAAAAATTGTCAAAATTTGAGAGGCTATACCTCAAAAACAACAAATGGCATTGAATGATGTATTGAGAGAAAGTTGTAGCCCTGTTCCTCCTCTGTACACCCACCCAAAATGAAAAAGTTTTACGTGTAGTTTTTTTAAATAATTTTTTTCTCCGGAGAATTTTAAAAAATTTTAAAAATATTTTTTGCAGTTGGTCATTCAAGTGAATATATCTTTCTTTCTATAGCAGATATCAAAAATCAGTTGATTTTTAACGTGATTTTTTTTTTTTATTTTCTTGATTTTTAATTTTTTTTTTTTTTAAAACCTAACTTCACTGTCTACATATTTTTAAGTTCAAAATATTATAAGAGGATTAAAAAAATTAAAAAATTAAAATTAAAATAAATTTAGATATTTCAATAAAAAATTATTGAAACCTGTAATACTGTTTTACTTTTGAATTCTGACTTTAGATATTTACTGTTAATGGAGGGTGAGTTGCATAAAATTTATTAATTTTAAAATTTCAATTGAAATTTTTTTTTTTTCAATTTAATTATTATTTTCATTTATTCATTTACTTAAAATTTTTGTACAAACTGTACGATAGACCGTGACGCAACAACCCGTATTAATCACAAATTTCATTTAATTAAAAAAAAAATAAAATAAAATATTAGATATCTATAATATCTATAAATATAAACATATTCTAAAAAGTTTATCGTAGCTTACTTGTTCCATAGAATTATGTAGTGCTGTAGAGGTGAGTATAATAAAAAGGAATCATAAAGAATAAAAAAAACTTTAGGGTTTAAATGACAGCATTCACCAATCTACCACAAAATATATTTTTTTTTTCATGATGAATTTTTTTATTTTAATAATTAACTTAAAATAATAAATAATCACCTTCCCCCAGGTAGGACTAAGTCCTGTCAGTAGGATCTTTCGAGGAAGATCCCTGGGTTTCAAGGGCCCACGGCGGATACCGCTGGCTGGGCCAGGCCTATCGCGGATGCCGGAGATTATTCCCATCAGTGGCAAGAGCACTCCACTGATGTACTCGTTTAACGACTGAGTCATTCGGAGCTATGCGCTAGGAGAAATCGCTCATTCGGACCAATTCACTTACATTTAATATTCTACTCTAATCTTTAACTGTCTCTATTTATTTATTTTCTAATTATAGAAATTTAGAGTTCTAACGGTTTCAACGTTAAAAATAAATATTTTTTTTTTATTTTTTTAATATTTATCTTAACAATATAATAATAAAAATTAAATAACAGTACAGAACCATAAACTATTTTTAAAAATAATATAATATAGTTTTCTTGTTTTCTTTAAAATTTAAATTTTAAATAAAGTGAATTGGTTCCATCAGTCGCATTTTCTTCATTTTTATCCAAAAAAATTTATTAAAAAAATAGATTGTACTTTTTAAAAAAATTATAATTTAAATATTTTACATAATTAGGCTAATTAACTAATTATATTTATTAATTTATTATATTTACTTATCAATTAGGACGAATAAGCTTATTAATAATAGAAAAAACTTGTAACTAAATAGATCAATAAAAAAAATCATGATTTTTTTATTTGATTAATATAAAAAAAATAAAAATATCTCAACCCTGATATATATATATATATATATATATATATATATATATATATATATATATATATATATATATATATATATATATATATATATATATATATATATATATATATATATATATCTTATCATTACTTAGTAGTGGCGAGGGTCAAGGTTAAAGGAGGCTGGGAGGAAGTAAAGGTGAGAAAGAAGGTGGTAGAGGTGGTGCGGGTAGAAAGGCTGGAAGAAGAGGAAAATAGAGATGATTACAAAAGAGGAATAAGAGAGAAGTGGAGAGAGGTATTGAGGAGTGAGGTGGAGGATGTTGAAGAGGAATGGAATAAATTGAAGATAGCTTTAATGGAAGTTGCGAGAAGTGTGTGTGGGGTGAAGAAAATAGGGAATGGAAGGAGAAAAGGTAGTGAATGGTGGAATGAAGATTTGGAGACTATGGTGAAAAGAAAGAGGGACGCCTTTAACAGGTATCTGGGTACAAAGGAGGCACTGGATTGGGAGGAATATAGGGAGAGGTGTAGGGAGGTGAAAAGAGAGGTCAAGAGGGCAAAAAGAAGAGTAGAAGAGGAATGGGCCAGAAAGTTAGCAGAAAATTTTAAGGAAAGAAATAAAATGTTTTGGAAAGAGGTAAATAGGGTGAGGAAAGGAGGGGAAGAGAGGGGGGAGGGAGTGAAAGGGGAAGATGGTGAAATATTACAGGGAGAGAAGGATGTTGGAGAAAGATGGAAAATGTATTTTAGTGAATTGTTGAACGAAGGGATAGAGTTTAATAATGGGGGAAGGGTTGAAAATGATGGAGAAGCAGTTATCGAGGATCAGGAGATAAATATTAGTAATGAGGAGATGGAAGTAGTTGTGAGAAAGGTAAAGAAAGGAAAATCAGCAGGAATGGATGGTATATACGGAGAGATGATAAAAGAAGGACCTAGAGAGTTGATTGACTGGTTGGTGAGATTGTTTAATGTGTGTTGGAGAGAAGGGAGAGTACCTCAGGAGTGGCAGGACTCATGAATTGTACCCATATACAAAGGAAAAGGTGATAAGATGGTGTGTAAAAATTATAGGGGGATTAGTCTGCTGAGCGTGATTGGAAAGATTTATGCGAAGGTGTTAGTGAGGAGAATGAAAGAATTGACAAGTGAGGGAATGGGTGAGGAACAAGGGGGTTTTAGGGAGGGTAGGGGATGTGTGGACCAGGTATTCACACTGAAATTGATTACAGAGAAATTGCGTGAAAAAAATGAGATGAGGTATGTATGTTTTCTGGATTTAGAAAAAGCATATGATAGAGTATGCAGGAGAAAGTTATTCGAAATATTAATGGAAAGGGGGTTGAAAGGGAAATTACTGAAGGGGTGAAAGCTTTTTATGCGAATTGTAGATCAAGAGTGAGGGTGAAGAGAGAACTTTCGGACTGGTTTAGCATAGGAGTGGGATTGAGACAGGGGTGTGTTATGTCGCCATGGCTATTTAATCTATTGATGGATGCTGTAATTAGGGAAATGGAGAGAGAAGGGAAGGGTATTAGGTTGAGTAATATGGAGGGTGAATGGGATGTGAATGTTTTACTTTTTGCAGATGATGTGCATGTGTTGGTGGCAGAATCTGAAGAAAAGTTGAGAATACTTGTGAGAGAGTTTGAGGGGAAATGTGCAAATATGAGATTGAAAGTCAATCCAGGGAAGAGTAAGGTTATGAGGATTGGAGGTGGGGATGAAGAGATGTGGAGGGAGGAATGGGGAGGTGTAGAAGTGGGGGGAAGGAAACTTGAGGAGGTGAATGAATTCAAATACCTAGGAATGTTGGTGGAAGGTAAGGGTGGAACGGAAAAAGAAATAAAGAATAGAGTGGTAGAGGGAATGAGAGTGTTGGGGAGTCTAAGAGAAATATGGAAGAAAGGAAACATTTCAAAAGAAATAAAGATAAGAATGTTTGAATGTATGTGTTTACCTTCTGTATTATATGGGTGTGAAACATGGATGATAAGTGCTCGAGCGAGGAAAAGTTTGAATGTCTTTGAGATGAAAGGTTTGAGAGCGATATGCAAATTGAGAAGGATTGATAGGATTAGAAATGAAAGAATAAGGGAGATGTGTAAATGGAAGAGGGGTATAGTTGATAGAGCGGAGGAGGGTGTGCTAAAATGGTTTGGACATATGTGTAGAATGAATGAGGACAGAATGGTGGGCAAGGTACTTAGATCCGAGGTGGATGGTGGTAGGGGGAGGGGAAGGCCAAAGTGGAGATGGATGGATGGAGTGAGAGAGATTTTGGGTGGAAGGAATTTGAGTTTAGAAGAGGGTAGAAGACTTGCGGAGGACAGAGTGAGATGGAGGGCGGTGGTGAAAGGGGTTGAAAGGTAAGAATGGGTATGATTGTAAGGGAATTGTGGCGGACACCACCCCACGAAAGTGGGAAAGGTGATAGTGAAATAAATAAATAAAATATATATATATATATATATATATATATATATATATATTATATATATATATATATATATATATATATATATATATATATATATATATATATATATTTTTTACTTACAACCTTTCCCACAATCGTGGGGTGGTATCTATCGCAGGCCACATCCATCCAAATACTCACCTCTTCACCAATCTTTTCCATTCATTCCTATCCTCTGTCAACCGCACACCCTCCTCCCAATTCCTTCCTCTATCCCTTAACAGCTCCCTGACATTACTCATCCAACTTTTCCTCGGTCTCCCCCTATCTCTTACACCCTCCACTTCTGAAACAAATACCTTTTTAGCCAATCTCTCTTCATTCATCCTAAAAACATGTCCAAACCATCTCAGCATACTTTGTTCAGCTCTCTCAACCAAGCTCTTTCTCCATCCACACATTTCTTTTATTCTAACATTTCTGACTCTATCTCTTCTACCAACTCCACAAATCACTCTCAGACCTTTCATTTCGAAAACTTCTATTTTTTTCCTCTTTCTAGCGTTCAACCTCCATACTTCACTCCCATACATAACCACCGGTATACAGCATCCCTCAAACATTCTCACCTTCACCTCCCTTGGTAACCTTCCTCTATCCCAAATATCCCTCAAACCTCCTAACACCTTCTCCCCTTCTCTTATTCTATGACCAACTTCATCACTCGTACTATATATATATATATATATATATATATATATATATATATATATATATATATATATATATATATATATATATATATATATATATATATATATATATATATATATATATATATATATATATATATATATATATATATATATATATATATATATATATATATATATATATATATATATATATATATATATATATATATATATATATATATATATATATATATATATATATATATATATATATATATATATATATATATATCGAGAGAGAGAGAGAAAAAATTTTCAATTACTTTGAGCACGTGACTATGAAAAGAAAAAATAACGAAAAGCAGTTTTTAATTTAGAGAAAGAGAAAAATGAAACCCAAGAAATAAAATCATATAAAAAAAATGTATAAAAAAAAAAAAAATAAAAAAAAATTGGTAAAAAAAAAAAAAAAAAAAAAAAAAAGAAAAAAATAAATGAAAAAAAAAAAAAAATTACATCAAAAGATCAAAATCAGAATTTATTTTTTATTTTTTTTGTATTTTTTTATTTTTCTGTAAAAAAAAAAAAAAAAAAAAAAAAAAAAAAAAAAAATTTGGTATTGAAGGAAAATCAAATGAAAGAGAAAAACAATTTCTTTACAAAAATTACATTGTATAGATTGCTCGAAATTATCTTTTATTTTAGTTCATTTCAATTTCTTTTTATATCATCCGTAAAAAAAAAAAAAAAAAAAAAAAAAAGTGACTGAGCAAATCTTTTAGACTACGTTCTTGGTGGCAAAAAAAAAAAATTTTTTAAATTTTTTTTTTTTTTTTTTTTTTTTTTTTTTTTGACTCTACACCTTCATTTATGTCCTTCAATGACGTCACTTTATCGACAATCCATCATCTCAGATATATATATATATATATATATATATATATATATATATATATATATATATATATATATATATATATATATATATATATATATATATATATATATATATATATATATATATATATATATATATATATATATATATATATATATATATATATATATATATATATATATATATATATATATATATATATATATATATATATATATATATATATATATATATATATATATATATATATATATATATATATATATATATATATATATATATATATATATATATATATATATATATATTTATATATATAATATATATATATATATATATATATATATATATATATATATATATATATATATATATATATATATATATATATATATATATATATATATATATATATATTATATATATTATACATATATATATATATACATAGATAGATAGATAGATAGATAGATAGATATATGGATAGATAGATAGCTAAATAGATTGATAGATAGAGTAGATAAATAGATAAA
>SEYY01000168.1:10000-27500 GCA_009176605.1 Armadillidium nasatum
CGAAGACAGCGACTGCGAGATGGAGTCTAAATAACAGGAAATAAGGAATGTTAAATAAACTAAATAGGAATTTTATTAAAAAGAATGCTAATAACGTTAACGATATAAGTTCTTTAAAATTTAAGTAAAGCCGCTTTTGTATCCCAAATTTCACTGCATAAATTAAGCTTGCTGGGTTAGTAATTATAATGCAAGAATGTTGTGCTTTATTTTCATAAAATAATAATTACAAAAAAAACAGCTTCACCCCTATCGGGCGCTTCCAAGCGTGTGAATCACGATCCCGATTTTCTACACCCCCCACATCTTTTCATCCCCACCTCCAATCCTCATAACTTGACTCTTCGTTGGATTGGTTTTCAATCCCATGCTCGCACATTTCCTCTCAAACTTTTTCATTTCACATCTTCACATTCTCAACTTTTGCCCAGATTATGACACGAATATCACATCATCAACAAAAAGTATAACATTCACCCTCCATATTTCTCAACCTTCCCTCTCCATTTCCCTAGCTACATCATCCATCAATAGATTACATAACCATGGCAACATTACACATTCGTCTCAATCCCACTCCTATACTACAACAATCCGAAAGTTCCCTCTTCATTCTCACTCTTGTATATAATTCACAAAGAAAGCCTTGATCCCCTTCAGTAATTTCCTTTTCAATTCCTTTTCCATTAATATTTCGAACAACTTTTTCCTGCATACTTTATAATATGCTTTTTCCAAATCCATAAAACATACATACTCTATTTTTTTCACGTAATTTCTCACTAATCAATCTCAGTGTTAGCACCTGGTCCACACATCCCTTACTCTCTTTAAAACTCCTTTGTTCCTCACATATTCCTTCACTTACCAATTTTTTCATTCTTGTCCCAAACCCCTTCCCATAAAACTTCTCTACCGCACTCACCAGACTAATCTCCATATAATTTTTACAGACCTTCTTATTACCTTTTCCTTATATATATATATATATATATATATATATATATATATATATATATATATATATATATATATATATATATATATATATATATATATATATATATATATATATATATATATATATATATATATATATATATATATATATATATATATATATATATACTAATAGCTAAAATTTATTTTAAAATTAGAATTTTTGAAAATATTTTTGCATTAAAAAAGAAAAAAAAAAATTAAATAAGTTTCGATAAAATTATTATACATCAAAATTTATTGAGGAGCAACAAATCTTTCAATATAATGGACTTTCGGCTTTTAATGAAAAATTAAACTTTAATATTAAGAATTTGAAATTTAAAAACAAGAGTTTGAAAATCGACGACAGGATCGGATCATGTGAAGAGAACAAAATGCAAGGACGACAGGACTAGCCATCCGGCCTTGTGATTTCTCTGTCAACGGCTTGTAACTACTCCAGAACCAGCACTGGAAACCATTGCTCGGAGAAGCGCAATCTTTTGAAGACCCCTGGGAGAGAGTGTTTGGAGGTTGGTTTGAGAACGATGCTGGTCCTACTGAAAGGGTGAAAACCCTACCTGAAGAGTCTGGATAGGACTCATGGACCGGCATGGGGACCGGCGAGCAGAACTACTTGATCTTTTGGAGGGCTCTGGGAGAACTTCTTCAAGCAGATGGGGAAAGATGCTGGTTCCACTGACAGGGTGAAAATCCTTCCTGGGAGAGGATATATATATATATATATATATATATATATATATATATATATATATATATATATATATATATATATATATATATATATATATATATATATATATATATATATATATATATATATATATATATATATATATATATAGCTTACACCTTGCCTTGGTAAACTTTTTCGTCTATGTCTTTCAACTTCAACCTTCTCTTCTTGCTGGAAACGTGCGCTCATTCACCCTATGCCGAAGAAGGGGGACCCCTCTCAACCCTCTAACTATCGTCCAATTTCTTTAACCTCCGTTCTTTCTAAAGTTTTCGAATCTATCCTTAACAGGAAGATTTGGAAACATCTCAATTCTTCCAATCTTATCTCTGATCGCCAGTAAGGCTTTCGTAAGAAACGCTCTACTGGTGATCTCCTTTCCCTTCTCTCTGACTCTTGGTCCTCTGCCCTTCGGCATTTCGGTGAATCTTTTGCTGTTGCGCTAGACATATCGAAAGCTTTCGATAGAGTCTGGCACAAAGCTTTGATTTCCAAACTTCAATCTTTCGGTATCTATCCTTCTCTCTGATTTCCTTTCCGGTCGTTCTATAGCAGCAGTTTAGACTGCCACCGCTCTTCCTTTAAATATATTAATAGTGGTGTTCCTCAAGGATCTGTCCTATCCCCAACACTTTTTCTACTTTTCATTAATAACCTTCTCTCTGTTACTTCATCTCCTATCCACTCCTATGCTGATGACTCCATCCTTCATTACTCTTTTCAATTTGAAAGGCGCCCCTACCAACAACAGTTACTAGACGCAAGCTGACCTCTGATCTATCTCGTATTTCAAATTGGAGCAGAGAGAACATGGTTGTTTCCAATGCCACCAAAACTCAATTAATCCATCTCTCTACTTGACACGATCTTCCCCATAACTATGATATCTTCTTCGAAAACACTCAACTCAGACTTTCATCTGTTCTTAATATTCTTGGTGTTTCTTTTTCTCGTAATCTTTCTTGGAAAGATCACATCACCTCTCTTTCTAAACAAGCTTCTAAGAGGTTAGGTGTTCTGAGGCGCCTTCAGTATTTCTTCAATCCACCCCAGATGCTTGCACTGTATAGGGGTGCTGTTCTCCCCTGTATGGAGTATGCGTCACACATCTGGGGTGGTTCCACTCATACAGTTCTTCTTGAAAAGGTGGAGTCTTGGGCTTTTCGTCTTATCAACTCTCCCGCTCTCACTAATTCTCTCCAATCTCTTTCTGCCCGTCGAAATGTTGCGTCACTCTCTCTATACTACCGCTATTACAATGGACACTGCTCTTCTGAACTCTCTCGTCGCATACCCCCCCCCCCCGATGAAAAGGGCTCGTGCGACTCGACTTTCTACACAGTCTCATCCTTTCTCTGTCCAACTCTCTGACCCCAGACTTAACCGCTATGCTCTGTCCTACATGTACTCTACTAGTAAAGTCTGGAACACACTCCCTTCTTCTATTTTCCCAACTTCCTATGACTTACACACCTTCAAACGTCGTGTATCAGGTCACGTCAGCCTTTAATTTTGACCAGGATCCCTTCTTTGACCCTAACACTGGTGGAATTTGAGTAGGCCTCTGGCCTTTGCCTACCAGAGGTGAAATAAAAGAAATAAAAGTAAAATATATATATATATATATATATATATATATATATATATATATATATATATATATATATATATATATATATATATATATATATATATATATATATATATATATATATATATATATATATATATATATATATATATATATATATATATATATATATATATATATATATATATATATATATATATATATATATATATATATATATATATATGCTACTACAAAAATGGAATATTTCACCTGTTGCGCAAGTGGCCATTATAGTGCCATCTTCTTGTTCGTGAACAGTTCGAGGAACAATCAATTCCTTATATTCGTTTTTTCCTTCGTCAAATATCCAATTGAATAAGGAACTCACATCTGCAAGAACAATATAGAAAATACGGAACATAAAACAAATAATTATTATCATAAATAAAAACTTTGGGTTGAGAATGATTATGAGAAATATCGATCTTAAAATATTTACATCAATAAAACCTATATTTTCCTATATGGGTTCATCTGGCGATTTACCTGATAAAAAAAAAAAAAAAGAAAAACCGTCAAGTAATGTATTACAAACTATAAAGTTCCCACTATCATACTGACTGACATGGCAATACATAAAATATGAATAGTTACCATGGGACAATTAAAAAGGATTCTATAAATTGTCTTTTATTTACATTATCTTCTTTTATAAGCAACTTCATCTTTTAACTTTTAACTTTTTAATTAAAAATGTAAATAATTTTAATGTTCATAATAATAATGTTTTATTAGATGATTTTACGAATCATATTGTTAAAAATTTTTCAAAATTTTCAAGTTTTCTTAAAGGTCTTAACAATTTTATTTAAACTACCAACCAATTATTTTTATGCTTTTTTAAAAAAAATCTTTTAATAATAAACTAGAGCCTGAAAGAGGAAGGGTGGCTATCCCTTCGAAAGCCTTGCTCCAATTTTAATTTCTGTTTTTATTTCCTGTGGGGTGTTTTACTGTCTTTATATATATATATATATATATATATATATATATATATATATATATATATATATATATATATATATATATATATATATATATATATATATATATATATATATATATATATATATATATATATATATATATATATATATATATATATATATATATTATATATATATATATATATATATGTATATATATATATATATATATATATATATATATATATATATATATATATATATATATATATATATATATATATATATATATATATATATATATATATATATATATATATATATATATATATATATATATATATATATATATATATATATATATATATATATATATATATATATATATATATATATATATATATATATATATATATATATATATATATATATATATATATATATATATATATATATATATATATATATATATATATATATATATATATATATATATATATATATATATATATATATATATATATATATATATATATATATATATATATATATATATATGCCAAAACCGCACATCAAAATATTACGCAAAAAAAAAAAAATCCTAAAAAAATCTTTTAAAAAATAATTAAAATAAAAAACAATTTAAACCTAATTAAAACAATTAAAAAAACTAAAAGAAGTGAACGCTAGCTTTCGAAGCCATAACCAGACTTCCTTGTTCAAGCGAAACGATTAAGATAATGAAGAAACAAGTGAGCAAGAAACAAACTATTCAGAAAAAAACTGGCAACTATTTAAAAAAAAACTAATCCGAAATCGTCAAAAGTATCTTTTTTAAATGCGGAACATCTTTTAAAATGTTTTGATATTGAGTCCAAGTAAAAGGTTCCAATGCTATTATTAACGTTGTCTGTATTATTAATAGTGAATGATTCTAATAATTTTCTTGAAATGTTATCTTGAACAATTGCAATTGAAGAAAGATCACTCATGTTAATATGATGATTCTCAGTAGCTCTGTTATGTGTTTAATATCGACTTCTGATCATCTATTCTAAGACTGTAGGAATGTTGATATTTGCGTCTTTTGAAATCGGTCGTCTCTCCTACATATATTTTATTACAATTTCTACATTTTATTTATATACTTTTGACGGTTTCGGATTAGTTTTTTGGCGTAGTTGCCAATTTTTTTATTTTTTTTTCTAAATAGTTTGTTTCTTGCTCACTTGTTTCTTCATTATCTTAATCGTTTCGTTTGAACAAGGAAGTCTCGTTATGGCTTCGAAAGCTAGCGTTCACTTTTTTTAGTTTTTTTAATTGTTTTTATTAGGTTTAAATTATTTAATACTTTAATTACTGTTTTTAAAATAGATTTTTTTGGGAAATTTTTTTTTTTTTTTTTTTTTTTTTTTTTTTTTTTTTTTTTTTTATATATATATATATATATATATATATATATATATATATATATATATATATATATATATATATATATATATATATATATATATATATATATATATATATATATATATGATAGTGATGGATCGGATTTGCAGATGCTGATGTTGAATTTTTATTTAGTGCGGATGCGGATGCTGAATTTTTGAAAGTGCGGATGAGGATGTAAATGCTTATGCCGTCATATATATATATATATATATATATATATATATATATATATATATATATATATATATATATATATATATATATATATATATATATATATATATATATATATATATATAGTTGAGAGCTTCTTTCCTAGTGACCCTTAATCTAATTAGAAAGATTACAGCTATTCCTGACTAAGGAATTGCACATATTCATTTAATACACTGTGAACGTTTCATAATGTATCTCGGTCCATTTTCAGCACAGAATAAATTTTATAAATTTCTATTTTAAAATTAAATCAAGATATAAATTCATTAAATATATATTAGATATTTAAAAGAATATTAATTACAATAAAATAATAAAAATGAAGTAATAATATTGATATTTAAAATCATAAATAAAATATAAAGTCTGGACTATTTTGGGATAAAGGATTTCTTTATTGAGTGAATACGACTATATAAAACTCCAATATCCTATGGTCAAAAAGGGAAGACGCATGTTGAAGGGTAGAGAAATCATAAGAAGAAAGAGGGTGGGTATACCCATGGTCTCTTATAGCAGAGTGTTCAAGAGATCAAAGGTTAAGGTCAGTTGTAAAGAAAACTCCTCTATACTTGTCAGTCCTAATTTTAATTGTAGACCAGTTTAGCCAACGTACGCCGAATTAAAGCTGGTACACTTAAATGAATGAAGATTAATTTCCTTGTGTCTGAAGACAGTATGTATTGAAAGGGAGTTATAATTTATAAGAATGAACTGGCATCGGAGCATTGTAGCTTCAGGTGTAGTAAGAATATTTCTATTAAGTTGAGATGTAAATAATTCTATATATGGAACTTTTAGGTATATTTTTTGTTTAGGTACAGCAGGAAAATGAAGAGTAGATATGAAAATATTAGTGAGAAACTCGTTAATACTTTTTTACACTTGGAACTTTGGGAATAAATTAAAATGGAAAAGTATTTTAGTAAATGTTTTCTCTGTATGGTATATATATATATATATATATATATATATATATATATATATATATATATATATATATATATATATATATATATATATATATATATATATATATATATATAAAATATAGGGATTCGCCGAATAACTGGATACCTGATATCCGGAAAATTTCAAAAACCGGATAATATCCAGTCGGATATCCGAATAAAATTGCAGGATATTCCTTAAAATTCACATTAATTGCTAAGACATCTAATTTAAAACGCCATTGCAAACGCAACATCCTGAATTCTTTAAAATAATAGAAGTAGAGAACCAAAGTAAGGTTACATCAGTTACCTAAAACACTTCATATATACAACCTTTTAAAAACTCATTAATCAGTGTAAACTCAAAGACGTTTAACTCAAATCTCCATATTTAACTAATTTTTATTACAAATGCATGAACAATGACGTTCCTTCATCCCTCAGACGCGTAATTATACCTGACTTTTAACACTACGACATGGCCAATCACATGTCATCATCTCTTTAACATGCAATTTATTGCATACATTTCTTATCTAATTCTTTCAACATTTATCTTAATTCACTATAGATCACTAAACTTTATATCATTAAGACATGATCAAAGACATTCCGACGTCTCTCTTACTCATACATTTCTTACCCCAGACTCGTATTTATATAACATTTATCACTATATTTAATTTAAATTTAACATTAATGCATGCTCAAATCTCTATTGCACATAAGTTTCAGAACGTTTATCTACATTTTAACCACGGTCTCCAGCATATTCCATAAGTCTTCTTACATCCTCTAATTTTAACTCTTTAATATAGTAAAAAGACACGTCGTTATCCTCTAACAAACACCTTTCATAACTTTGTATACATTTATATCCTATGCTCTTCAACATATACCTCAATGCATCATACATCATATAACTTTTAAAGCATAAACAAAACGTAAAACACTTCATATATACAACCTTTTAAAAACTCATTAATATTCAGTCTAAACTCAAAAGACGTTTAAGACATTTCATAAGGAACTAACTGTTTATGCACAACTTATCATTAACATTGAGCATTTGATGTGACAATCATGGCAAATACTTCGTATTTTTCTTCACCATTAATAACCCTAACTCGAATAATAAATTAATATTTTCTATTTGAAGTCTAATTTTCATAAACATTTTTATTATTTATATATATTCTAACTACTTTCTAACATTCATACATGATACCCTGGATGTTTAGACTGGTTTTTCATAAAAATGGTTGTTACTTTGTTATACACAGAGCTTATGGATGTGTAAGGAGATTATTTAACTATTACCTAAATTCATACACTCACATAGATAGTTATTTACATTTGTGAGTCATCAGATTGGTTGAGAAGTTGATGGAATCATATGATTAGTAGAGATTATGATGACATAATAATTTATGAGCGTAGAACTTATCATTAGCCTATGAATATATACCTAATCGCAGACAAACAGGTAAATAAGGAAAACTATATGGAAAGTAAAATTGTATTTATGCATAACATAAGACAACAATTATCAGTGCGGTCATTAGACAAATTATTTAATTCAATATACTAATATCATATCATTAACACTCAGTCTACTTTAAATAATGTCTTTCAACAACAGAAGTCAACCTTTATTTAATCTTTACCTAATAATATATGTAAGATTTCATGATCTAAAATAGAAAATTATTCTAATATGATAATTTCCTACCTTTCTTAATACATGATCCACTATTAAGACTTCAAATAACCTTACACTCAGCACCTAACTCTATACAAACAGACTAACCTAAAACACTTCAATACATTAAGTATGCAAAAACTTAGTGAATTATCCTGAAAATAAGTAACTGAAAAAACCTATGGTTGCCTATGCGTATTTTATGAGAGAGATTTTCTTTATACAATATTTCTGTCTTTCTTCACATGTGTTATAAACATTACCTCAAATTAGTCATTTGTAATGCTTTATTCCATACAATCAGAGTAAACATTTCTTTTCGAGAACTTATTTTAATTGCAAGGTAACATGTTTGAGCATATTTCCCACGTGAAGGATTCAAATACGTACGTGGGTGTCATCATCTATTCGTCATACAGAAGTTTTTAGACATGCTTATAGGAAAATAGGAGGGTAAGTTATTAAAAAATGCCCAGGAAATAGCATTAAGAGGCAATCTCCCACTCACATTCCACAATCTCACTCACTATCCCTTAAAACCCTTTAAGAAATAACATAAAGTGGACAATGGCACCGACTGACAGGGGCTCATGTTGACACATTCAAGGGATCAGAGGTCTTCACATATGTCTCTGTGAAGAGATGGAACAGTGAATCCAAGGGTGTGCGGGCAAAGAAGGGATAACACGAATCCGTAGAAGCGGTATAAAAAAATACACGGGAGGATCAGGAAGGGGATCGCGCTCTCGGCGGGTCTCTACATGAGGGATCAGGTTGAGGAGATTGCTCTCTCGCCACCTTCTCACCCCTACTTACCCACTGAGAGCGCTAAGTCCCCCACCTAATTCTCCCTCATAGATACCCACCGAAAGCGCTGATCCTTTCCTAACCCTCCCGCATTGTTTCTTTTACCGCCTCTAACGAATTTGAGTCATCCTTTCTTTACACGCACACCTTGGATTCGCTGTTCCTTCTCTCCACAGAGGTATATGTGAAGACCTCTGATCCCTTGAATTTGTCAACATGAACAGCAGTCAGCCGGTGCCAGTGACCACTTGTTATTTCACTTATATATTTATCTATCTAGATATGTTTTTTTTCCGTATGTTACTGCGTAAGAATAGGCATTTGAAAGAAATTAATTATCATGTTATGAAAAGTAATGTAGGAAGTTATGTAATTATGATAATTTATCTTAAGTATATAATCTCCTTACACATTCATAAACTCTGTGTATAACAAAGTAATAACCTTCTTTATGAAAAACCAGTCTAAACATCCAGAGTATCATGTATGAATGTTAGAAAATAGTTAGAATATGCATAAATAATAAAAATGTTTATGAAAATTAAGACTTCAAATAGAAAATATTAATTTATTATTCGTTAGGGTTATGAATGATGAAGGAAAATTCGAAGTATACACCGTGATGATCACATAAAATGCTCAATGTTAATGATAAGTTGTGTATAAACAGTTAGTTCCTTATGAAATGTCTTAGAGATGTTACGTTTTGCGTTTGCTTATGCTTTAAAAGTTAGATGATGTAATGATGCATTGAGGTATACGTTGAAGAGCATAGGATATAAATGTATACAAAGTTATGCAAGGTGTTTGTTAGAGGGACAACGACGTGTCTTTATCAAAGTATTAGAGTTAGAGGATGTGAGAAGGCTTATGGAATATGCTGGAGAACGTGAGGATAAAATGTAAATAAAAGTTCTGAAACTTATATACTAAAGAGATTTTGCCATGCATTAATGTAAAATTTAAATTAAATGTTATATGAATAAGAATCTGGGGTAAGAAATGTATGAGTTTGATGTCGGAATGATGAAAAGTATAATGATTTTAGTGAATTGTAAAGTTGAAAGAATTAGATAAGAAATGTATGCAAGGTTCTGTAAATTGCATGTTAGAGCATTGATGACATATGATTGGCCATGTCTTAGTGTTAAAAGAAAGGTAGTATATGGAAATAAAGATTTATGTTTTAGAGTTTAGAGTATGAAATGCGTCAAATTCCATAAATTGTGTATTGGAGAGATGTCGGCATGTCTTTGACCATCCATAAGTGTAGAAAGTTAGATTAAGTATTGAAATTTAAAGTGTGAGTTGTGGGGCGTAGGGTGAGAAATGCACATAAAGGTTAAATTAATTATGTGTTATAGGGTTGAAGGACTGTCTTTGATCACGCATGTTATAAATTTAAGTTGAATATAGAAAATAAAGTTAAATGTGTATGACCTGCAGTTTGTTTATAATAATGTAATGTTTTGTAATCATTATGTTAGATAGCTGACGGTATGACTTTGATCATGTATTAGTGTTAAAGTTGGATTAATCATGAAGATTCGAATCATATGTTGAATAGTTTTGAGGTGAACAATGAATGTAAAGTTCTTTAACTTGTACGTCAGATAGATACTACCGTCACTTCATGCATTAACACTAAATGTAGGTTGAATATAGAGAATTAATGCCTTTGAGCTTAGGTTAAATGCAAATGTAAGGTTCTGTATTTTGTATGTCAGATAGATTTAATTTTTGTCTATGAGCTTAGGTTAAATGCAAATGTAAAGTTTTGTATTTTGTTTATCAGATATAAATCCCTGACATATCCCTAGAATTCCATAAAGTTAGGTTAACTATGGAGGTTCAAGTCATATGTTGAATAGTTTTGAAGTGAACAATAAATGTAAAGTTCTATAACTTGTACGTCAGATATACTAGCATCACTTTGTTCATGCCTTACCGGTAAATGTAGGTTGAATATAGGGATATGTTTTGTGCATATGAGTTTAGTTTAAATGCAGATATAAACTTCTTTATTTTGTATGTCAGATAGATGATGGCATGACTTTGCTCTTGCCTTAGTGATAAAGTTAGGTTGACTATGGAGATTTAAATCATATGTTGAATAGTTTTAAGGTGAACAATGAATGAAAAGTTCTGTAAGTTGCATGTCCGATAGATACTAGTATAACTTTGTTCATGAAATAATGACAAAAGTTAGGTTAAATACAGATATTTATGTTCTATATTTATTAGGCTCAGGGTGAAAAATATATGTAAGTACAATAAAAAGTATAGAGAGTTGTGGTGAATTTAGATATACGTTGAGAGATTTAGATAAAAAAGTGTATGTAGCATTGTATAAATTGTATGTTAGAGAGAAGATAATGTGTTTGGTCTTGTCTAAGTGTTAAAAGCCAGGTAACATATGGAGATTAAGGTATATGTTAGAGGGAATAAGGTATGAAATGTATGTTAAGTTCTATAAAATGTATGCTAGAGAGATGTCGGCCTGTCTTTGATCATGCCTAAGTGTCAAAAGTTAAAACGAATATGGAGTTGTGGAGCGTAGGGTAAGGAATATATATAAAGATCCAATAAATTGTTTGTGATAAATGATTGAAGGCTTGTCTTTGATCATGACTTTGGCTAAATGAAAGTTGAATATGGGGATTTAAGATATACGAATAAAAATTTATGGATGAAAATGTGTACAAAAGTTCTATAAATTACGCGTATGAGAGATGAAGGCACGTCATTGTTCATGTCTTTGTAATAAAAATTAAGTTAAATAGGAAATTTAAGTTAAACGTATATGAGTTTAGACTGAATATTAATTTAAAGTTCTGTAATTTGTATGTTAGATAGATGATGACATGACTTTCTTCATGTCTTTGTGATAAAAATTAAGTTAACTATGGAGATTCAAATCATATGTCGAATAGCTTTGAGGTGAATAATGAAGGAAAAGTTCTATAATTTGTATGTCAGACAGATACTGGCATGACTTTGTACATGTATTAGTGATAAAAGTTAGGCTACGTGTAGATTTAAGGGATATACTGAGAGACGTAGAGTAGAAACTCATACATGTCTTTGATAAGTATTGTAGAAATGTATGAATTTTTGTGTTAGAGAAATATTTTGTGAGACAAATATATTGTAGAGGGATGGGCTAAGTACCTCGAAGAAGTGTGATGTGATTGTTAGAAGTATACACATGAATTTTGCTTTGATATGTTAAGTATAACAGTGTGTGTAATGGCAAAATTTTAAACTAACTGCTATTAGTTTGTTACAATTGCAGTGTATCCGAATTAATGTGTATGTAATCATGACTGAGACCCTTATACGTATTACATACTTTACTGCCTAAAATAAGATTAAAAAAAAAAAGTTAAAATTTTATAAACTTAAAAAAGAAAAATCTAAATTTTTTTTATAACTTACAGAGTAAGTTATAAAAAAAATGAAAGACAATAAAAATTTAAATGAAATATTAAAATGTAGAAAAATAAAAATGAAGAACCTAACTGAAACTGAAAATAAAAATAAGTATTCGAATTGAAACTTTAAAATTTAAAATAAAACTTAACTGAAAACAAAATCACCTACAACATGAAGTAAGAATTATTTAAAGATAAAGACCTAGATAAACCTAAACCACAGTTATGAAATCAGGTTAGTAAATGAATTCAACATTAAAAAAGAATAAGATTACAGGATTACAGATGAATTGTTGCTTATACAATGAGTTTTGTAGATGAAGCAATGAATTGCTATATTAACATCGCAAACCAGCGTCACATGTATGAAACATACCATTTGTCTATAATAATTTTTTATGAAATAAAGTAGTTGTTACCGAAGAGAACGTTAACAAGTTCTAATGTGAAAGAATAGGGATCTTTAAACGTTAAAAATAAAAATTGTATAACGGAAAAGTTTTGAGTACGTGAAAGTGGTGAAGTCGGGATTTACAAACGGAAAGGTATGGTGACCTTAAAATGGAAAAAGGTAGGAATCGTGAAACGGTATAAATTTTGCTGAGAAAAATAGCTAAGGTTAGCAACCTGAAAAAGATAAGTTGAGCGGATATATGTATATGCTTGTGTGTGTGTGATTGAGTGTATGGTTATATATGTATCTGGGAATATGTGAATGAGTGTGAGAGAATATGTGTATATGTACGTATTTGAGTGTATGTGTCTATTTGAGTAAGTGTATGTAATCATATCTGTGTGTGAGTGCATGTATGTGTATATTTATGTATGTTAGCGTATGTGTGCATGAGGTTGTTTTGGTATTGTATGTGTAATAGGGGTGCACCGATAAGCCAAGTAGCCGATTATCGATTAATCGGCCTTGGAAATCGGCCGATTACCGATTAATCGGCCTTTCATTAATTACACCTAATAATTTAAATTAATACTGAGAAAAAGCAGTTATCAACATTATTATTTATAACTAATAACTATGCACGTTTTCTTTATTAATGTAAATCATTTTTATTGCTTACCTTTCAGATATATAAAAAAATATAAAAATTTAAAATTTTAAAGATAACATAGATTCTAGAATCTCGATTATAGAGATATAAATAATTAAATATTAATTACACTTTTTAACGAAAGCAGTATGTCAACCAGTTATTGTTGGAAGTATTTTGATGTTCATCCTAAGGATAAACAGTAAATGTATTTTTAAATTATGTAAAGCCACCATTTCAAGAGGTGGCAAATCTGAAAAGAGTTACACAACGACAAATATGTTGAACCACATTAAGAAATTCATTCAGATGAAGCTAAAGCTGAAAAGGCAATTTGATTGGTCACAGCCAAGTACTTCAGAAGCAAGTTGCAGCAACTATGAGCCTCCAAAAAAAGTTCAACCAACTATACAATCAGTTTTAGTAAAGAGTAAAATTTGGAATATTAACGATCACAAGTCCCAAGAGATACATTATTTGATAGGAGACATGATAGCTGTTGATATTCAACCATATTCTTTAACATCTGACATTGGATTCCAAAGGCTTATTGCAAAACTCTGTCCTAATTACAGAATTCCATCAAGAAAATATTTCACAGACAAAATAATCCCGGATATATTTATGAAAGTAAAAGCAAAAATTCAAACATCGCTCGATGAAATTAGCAGTCTTTCTTTGACCACAGACATTTGGACAGCTTCAACAAATAATGCTCCATTTCTGAGTGTGACAGGCCATTGGCTTTCAGATGAGTTTGAACAATGTAGAGCTGTGCTTAGAGTTGTTCCTTTCCCTGGTTCACATACAGCTGAAATAATAAGTGAACAACTACACATTGTTCTGAATGAGTATAAGATCTCCAACAAAATTTTTCTTGTACTACGAGTTTCCGCCGCAAATATGGTTGGTGGTATGAGGAAGTGTGGTGTACAGTCACCATCATGTTTCATACGCACATTGCAACTTTCAGTAAATGATTCAATATTTTCGCAAAAGGCTGTGAGCAATATAATTGCAAATAGCAGAAAAATAGTATCACACTTTAATCATTCTTCATTAGCGATTAGCAAATTAACTGAAATCCAGGAGCAGCTTAAATTGGACAAACATAAACTGATTCAAGATGTGTCTACTCGCTGGAATTCAACATATAATATGTTGAAAATAAATTTAGAACAGCTAAAAGCTCTTTAATGTATGCTGTTGACAATGACATTCCAACTTTATCAAGTTACCAATGGACAATTGTTGAAAAAGTTGTCCAGTTATTAATTAAGTCCATTTGAAGACATCAGCAAAGAATCAAGTAACAGAACATCAACTATATCAATGATAATCCCTACAATATTAGCTCTCAGATTATTTCTATTAAAAGCTACCAAACATACTGGTGAATTTAGTGGAATTATTTCAACTGTTGAAGAATTCAGTGCATCAACTGAAAAAAGATTTGCATCATACATAAATGAAAAATTTCTGTGCTTGGCTACTTTTCTCGATCCCAGATTTAAATTGAAATTTCAAAAGGATGACATTAAAGAAGACACTATTAAGAAATGGGTTATGGATATTGTAGAACATCAATCTGAGATAAATTCTATTGATAGTCAAACAGGAGACAGCTCTTCTAATGATTGATCAAAGATAAATGAAACTTATGAAAGTGTACCTAAAACTGTTTCCCTTTCAAAACTTGTTAGATGATTTTGAGTCAAATAAGCCTATGGAAAATAAATTCAGACTTAGACGTTGCAAGTACAACAGATGTGCAACCCAAACTCAAGAGGAGTAAATCTGTTACTCGTAGATGCGCAAAGGAACTGGATCAATATTTAACTCTACCAACACTTCAAAGAAGCGAAGACCCATTACTTTGGTGGAAAAAGACACGGGAGACTTTACCAATATTGAGCAATTTGGCTTCAAAATATCTAAGCGCACCACCATCATCTGTTGAGAGTGAAAGACTTTTTAGTACTATGAACCTGCAAGGAAAGGCTGTGTCTTGAAAATGGAGAAACTCTTATGTTTCTACATTATAACTTAAGAGTATTGAACTTTAAATACTGATGAGCTTGAGAGCTGAGATAGAAGACAACATGAATTGAAGAGGCAACAGTATAAACAGAAAACATGGAAAACTGCCAAAATTTAGTAGTATTTTTATGCAATTTGTATGTATGTATTTGTAGTATTTGTATTAATAATGACTAAATTATAATTTGCTAATATTTCATAATTTATGAATGATTTCTTTAAAAAAAAAAAAAAAAAAAAAAAAAAAAAAAAAAAAAGGCAAAAGCCATAATGGCAGCCAGGCACAAAATGACAAACAATTTTGAAAATTATATTGGTATTGTTATTTGTTACTGTGTCGAAGCTATCTGATGATTAACTTGGTAGTTATAAAATAGTCTTGTAAAGGTTGGTTTGTTCTGGTAAAGGATTTAAGTAATCGGCCGATTAATCACGTGAAAAGCCGATTACCGATTAATCGGTAATATGGCTGATTACCGATTATCTGCCGATTAATCTGTGCATCGTTAATGTGTATGTAAGTTTGTACTTTAATGTACTGCATTAAAAAAATAAGAAAATCTGGGTAGAAAAGGAAAATAATTAATTATTTAAGTTATAGCTTTGTGAAGAAAACGGGTATTAGTTTAGAATATATTAAATAAAGGACAAAAAATTGTCGTTTGTAGGAGATTTTCTGTAGTTAATCAATTAATTACAGTTTACGGCAAGGTGTATTATTACGCTAATCTCAATATTCACATATCCTCAAAAACATAGCCAACACTTACAACATTCCACGCTATTTCATCACATACAATATCACAATCTCTCTAAATTGCTCCTACGAAGAAGGTCAGCCTATCAAGGATTCGAAACCACGCCCACCTGTGGTCAAAATATATATTTGGTTGGTCTGTACCGGAGCAGGGTTTCCCTAACCAAAACCCAAAATGATCTGTGTATCTTATCAACTTGGTCAGAAATAACAAATTCAATTTCCCTGGCTAAGAATCACACTCCTCGAATAGAGCTCTGTCCGTGACTGATGGTGATAACTTAAAAAAAAAATGTAAATGCAAATAATGTAAGGTGTTATAAAATGGAATAAATAAATGTTGGGTAAAATGGAAATTTAGAAATTTGCAAAATTGATGTACATGGTGTGTATGAGGTTGTTTTGGTATTTGATGTATTGCATTAAAAAATAAGAAAAATATGTGTAGAAAAGGAAAATTACGAATTATATTTTCGTTATAGATTTGTGAAGAAAACGGGAGTTAGTTTAGAATATATTAAATAATATGGAATAATAATATATGTATTGTGAAATAAAATGTAATTTAATTTGACTAAAAATCTATTAAATAAAATGAATTGTAAAATGGCTAAAAACGGAATAAATAAATGTTGGGAAAAATGGAAATTTAAAAATTTGTAAAATTGATGTACATAACTTAAAAAGATTATTTTATTCATAAAAGAAAGATCTCGTGGTCGAACTTGATGTTCGCAAGTTCAATATCTTGCAGTTGGTATATTTGGACTGTATTTTTTACGAAAAATCGGAGTAA
>SEYY01000168.1:32500-37500 GCA_009176605.1 Armadillidium nasatum
ACGACTTTGAACAGTTGGTGCAACTTCCTACTCATATCCGTGATCCTCTTTGAGATATCCCAACACTAGACATTTTTCTAACTTCTAGTCCTCCATAAACCGTCAAAATCTAGCCGCCTCTGGGTTCTTTCGATCACTTTCTTATCTCTGTATCCTCTTTTATCTTTTAAACTCTGCTGCAAGTTGGTCGTACTTCTTTGATTTCCCTCGAAATGAATATCTCTTCATTCGGAGGGGTTCCTCGGAGTGTGCAGAGTACTTTACGGAGGTGATTCTCTGTGGCATGGAGACGTATTTTCTATAATTGTTCCTCTCTACTACACCTTGCAAACCTTCGTTTAACTCTGTTTGTTCTGGTACTATTTTCCGCATGGATGCTGCCTTCAGGAATTACCGTAGCCTTCAAATTTCAGAAACTCATGCAATTTATATTTCACCCCGGAATCGTGCAAAATCTCTTTTGTAATACCAAAAACTCATTTTTCAGTACAAAATCAAAATTTTTTTTGACTCATCTTCATGCTCTTTCTGGCATTGTGGAAGGAAATGTCAACTGTAACTTTGCCTCTTCCTCTTTCCCTTCTCTAGTATCTTCTTTCGGCACAACTACTGTTTTACCTTCTTCTAAAGCTAAACTCCTCGCTGAAACTTGCCGCTAATCCAACTTTAGACGATTTCGGAGCTATACTTTTTCATTCACTCCCCCCCCCCCCATCGCATTTATGTCTTTAAATTTTAATTTCTTGTAAAGATTTCATTTCTGTTCTCTCTCTTAGCTTATCACTAAGAATGAATACGGTCCTGATGGAATCCCTCCTGTGGTTCTCAAAACTTGCTCTTCCGAGCTTGCACCATGCCTTGGTAAACTATTTCGCCTGTGTCTTTCTACTTCAACTTTCCCTTCTTCCTGGAAACGTGCTCCCATTTAGCCTGTGCCGAAAAAGTAGGAACCCTCTCAATTTTCCAACTACTCTTCCTAAAGTTTCTTAAGATTTGGAAATTTCTCATCTTCTAATCTCATCTCTAATCGAAAGTATAGTTTACGTAAAAAGCGCTCTACTGGTGATCTTTCCCTACTCTCCGACTCTTGCTGTCGCGCTAGACATGTCGAAAGCCTTTGATAGTGTTGAACAAAGCTTTGATTTTTAAACTTGTCTTTCAGAATTTATCCTCTGAATTCCTCTTCGGTCGTTCTATAGCAGCAGCCATAAATAGTGGTGTTCCTTTGGAACCTATGCTATCCAACTCTCCTTTTCATTAAAGACCTTCTCTCAATTACTTAATAACCTATCACCTTTGTTCTTTCTCGTATTTCAAATTGGGACAGAAAACATGGTCGTTTTCAATGCCTCAAAAACACAGTTCCTCTATCTCTCTACTCGACATAACTTTCCATACAACTATGATATCTTCGAAAACACACAGCTCAACCTTGTCTGTCTTTAATACTCTCGGTGTTTCTTTTTCGCGTGATCTTTCTTAGAATGAACACTACTAATATTTCTAAACAAGCTTTCAAGAGTTTAGGTGTTTCGAGGCACCTTCGTAATTTTTCACACCACCCGTTGCTTGCTCTTTATAAAGGTGGAGTTCACCCCTGTACCTGTATGGATTATGCTTCTCACATCTGAGAAGGGTCACTCATACAGCTCCCTTGAAAAGGTGGAGTCTAGAGCTTTTCATCTTACCAACTCTTCCGCTATCACTATACTATCTATTAAAAGCACACTGCTCTTTGGAATTCTCTCATTGCATACGTCCTCTATAAAGAAGGGCTTGAGCTTCACTCTCTCGACATAGTCTCATCCTTTCTTTGCACAATTCTCTGACCCCAGACTTAACAGCTATACTCAATTTTACATGTTCTAAACTGGTAAAATTTGGAATACACTCACTTAATTAGTTTTCCTCAATTTCCTTTGACTTGCACACTTTCAAACGATGTGTATCGAGACATATCAGTTTTGTAACTTGATCAGTTTTTGGCATTTCCCGAACTCTGATGGAAATTGGTAGGGCCCTAGCATTTGTTCACCAGAAAATATATATATATATATATATATATATATATTATATATATATATATATATATATATATATATATATATATATATATATATATATATATATATATATATATATATATATATATATATATATATATATATATATATATATATATATATATATATATATATATATATATATATATATATATATATATATATATATATATATTATATATATATATATATATATATATATATATATATATATATATATATATATATATATATATATATATATATATATATATATATATATATATATATATATATATATATATATATATATATATATATATATATATATATATATATATATATATATATATATATATATATATATATATATATATATATATATATATATATATATATATATATATATATATATATATATATATATATATATATATATATATATATATATACTCGATCTCGCGGAAACGTGACTTTTATTTCCACTCATATAATAATAATAAAATTGTGACAAACTTCAGTAAAAGAGTAGATTTCTTCTGCATAAATTATCAGTTTAATTTCATGTAAGATTTTGGTATTGGTAACGGTGGTTTTTTACCGATACTTACAAAAAATTTGATATACCGATACCTGACTATCTTCAATAATTATATATATATATATATATATATATATATATATATATATATATATATATATATATATATATATATATATATATATATATATATATATATATATATATATATATATATATATATATTGCAATAGAGTAAATATTAATATGGAGAAAATGGTATTATTTCAGAAATGGGAGAATTTTCTCACTTTTTTCTCTCCCAATGATTTTTTTTTTCTCAGTTCACATATTCTTTCATCACATATTTTATTCAAAGATTTTTGCTTTTTAGGAATATATTAAGTAAAGTTTGACTGATAATTAATTTATCTTCAAAAACTCATGCAATTTATATTTCACACCGGAATGTGCACAATATATACATTAGAAATTAACAGATTGGTGTAAATAGGCTTAAAAGTAAACAAATTAGTAGTTTTTTAACCATATATATATATATATATATATATATATATATATATATATATATATATATATATATATATATATATATATATATATATATATATATATATATATATATATATATATATATATATATATATATATATATGAGAGAGAGGGCGCTGTAACTACCTATTATTATTATATATGGAGGATGCCTATGTCCGTCCTGCAGTAGATGCAAATTGGCAGTTAGTAATATATATATATATATATATATATATATATATATATATATATATATATATATATATATATATATATATATATATATATATATATATATATATATATATATATATATATATATCACAACATCGTAGCCTAATAACTATTACATATGCTATTTCACAATTAAACAAATCAAAGATCCATTTTAGCAAACAAGGTCAGTGCTGAGAAATTAAATTTTAATTTTACCTTTTTTTAGTATTTAAAAATTGCCTAAAATCTTTTGATTAGAAATAACGGAAACCATTCAATTTCTTCATTTTTAAATACTCCTGGTCTGAAGAATCATCTTCTGCTACATTGTGAATAAATTATCCAAGCTGTTACTAAAAGTGAAGGACGAATTTTCATGGGGCTTAAATGTAACATTTCTATATGGTATGGGCGTAGCAAGATTTTATTCTTATTCAATTCTAACATTTGAAAGCCGCCTACTTGGTTCTGTTCATCGTAGTTTGCTCTTACAGCATTTTATGGAAAGTTTCAAATTTATATTTAGACCAATAATTCTCAATCTTATTTTCATCATTAAAACCGGTAAAAAAATTTTCTAACCTTCTCTATGAATATAATTAAAATACTCTGGGTAGTAATCCTAGCAGAGTTAACAAATATATCCTCATTTATTGATATTGATATCTAAATTTATTCAATGCCATCGTGTGTGTATTATATATATATATATATATATATATATATATATATATATATATATATATATATATATATATATATATATATATATATATATATATATATATATATATATATATATATATATATATATATATATGAAAATTGAATTGTGAAAATAGGATCCTCATTAAAATACACATTTATGAAAATCCAAATCCATAAACTATATATATATATATATATATATATATATATATATATATATATATATATATATATATATATATATATATATATATATATATATATATATATATATATATATATATATATATATATATATATATATATATATATATATATATATATATATATATATATATATATATATATATATATATATATATATATATATATATATATATATATATATATATATATATATATATATATATATATATATATATATATATATATATATATGTGTATGTGTGTGTGTGTGTGTGTGTGAAGCCTATAAAGTTTTTGATTTAGAGAAGACCAAAGGGCGATAATAACGATCCTGCGTCGAATCCGGATTCTTCATATCATTTCATATATCTATTTATTTAGTGGAAGCTTTTTATGCCCTTTCGAAACCCCGTGGTATTGATAGTGAAACTTTGGCCAGATTAATTACTTAAAAAGTATTTGCAGAATTTGAGTGTAAAAATGAACACAATATTTCAAGTATTTTCTTCAGTATGGCCTTATTTGTAACATATTTTCTTGCTTAATACATTGTATTTTTTGTTTTGAATATGTAAATTTTTGTCAATACTCGTTTCAAGAATTCTAATTTTAAAACAAATTTAACCGTCGAGATTCTCGATTCAATTTCTTCAATATTTAAACTCAAAACTTGAGTGTGACCTCCATGAAAAAAATGCAAAAACATCTGGGTTGTAGATGTTAAACTTATATATATAAAACTTGGTCAATGTACACAATTCCCATTACAAAAT
>SEYY01000168.1:42500-105000 GCA_009176605.1 Armadillidium nasatum
CTGTGACCTTCTCTCTGATTTCCTTTCCGGTCGTTCTATAGCAGCTGTTGTAGACGGCCACCGCTTCTTCCTTTAAATCTATTAATAGTGGTGTTCCTCAAGGATCTGTCCTATCCCCAACACTTTTTCTACTTTTCATTAATGAACCTTCTCTCTGTTACTTCATCTCCTATCCACTCCTATGCTGATGACTCCATCCTTCATTACTCTTTTCAATTTGAAAGGCGCCCCTACCAACAACAGTTACTAGACGCAAGCTGACCTCTGATCTATCTCGTATTTCAAATTGGAGCAGAGAGAACATGGTTGTTTCCAATGCCACCAAAACTCAATTAATCCATCTCTCTACTTGACACGATCTTCCCCATAACTATGATATCTTCTTCGAAAACACTCAACTCAGACTTTCATCTGTTCTTAATATTCTTGGTGTTTCTTTTTCTCGTAATCTTTCTTGGAAAGATCACATCACCTCTCTTTCTAAACAAGCTTCTAAGAGGTTAGGTGTTCTGAGGCGCCTTCAGTATTTCTTCAATCCACCCCAGATGCTTGCACTGTATAGGGGTGCTGTTCTCCCCTGTATGGAGTATGCGTCACACATCTGGGGTGGTTCCACTCATACAGTTCTTCTTGAAAAGGTGGAGTCTTGGGCTTTTCGTCTTATCAACTCTCCCGCTCTCACTAATTCTCTCCAATCTCTTTCTGCCCGTCGAAATGTTGCGTCACTCTCTCTATACTATCGCTATTACAATGGACACTGCTCTTCTGAACTCTCTCGTCGCATACCGATGAAAAGGGCTCGTGCGACTCGACTTTCTACACAGTCTCATCCTTTCTCTGTCCAACTCTCTGACCCCAGACTTAACCGCTATGCTCTGTCCTACATGTACTCTACTAGTAAAGTCTGGAACACACTCCTTCTCTATTTTTCCCAACTTCCTATGACTTACACACCTTCAAACGTCGTGTATCAGGTCACGTCAGCCTTTAATTTTGACCAGGATCCCTTCTTTGACCCCTAACTCTGGTGGAATTTGAGTAGGCCTCTGGCCTTTGCCTACCAGAGGTGAAATAAAAGAAAATAAAATAAAATATATATATATATATATATATATATATATATATATATATATATATATATATATATATATATATATATATATATATATATATATATATATATATATATATATATATATATATATATATATATATATATATATATATATATATATGCTACTACAAAAATGGAATATTTCACCTGTTGCGCAAGTGGCCATTATAGTGCCATCTTCTTGTTCGTGAACAGTTCGAGGAACAATCAATTCCTTATATTCGTTTTTTCCTTCGTCAAATATCCAATTGAATAAGGAACTCACATCTGCAAGAACAATATAGAAAATACGGAACATAAAACAAATAATTATTATCATAAATAAAAACTTTGGGTTGAGAATGATTATGAGAAATATCGATCTTAAAATATTTACATCAATAAAACCTATATTTTCCTATATGGGTTCATCTGGCGATTTACCTGATAAAAAAAAAAAAAAAAAAAAAAAAAAAAAAAAAAAAAAAACCGTCAAGTAATGTATTACAAACTATAAAGTTCCCACTATCATACTGACTGACATGGCAATACATAAAATATGAATAGTTACCATGGGACAACAATCAGTCATTATAACTGACACAATTTTATTTTTAGGCATCATCAGTTCATATTACTGATATTACATTATAATTCTATTTTTTTTTTTTTTTTTTTTTTTTTTTTTTTTTTTTTTTTTACTGTGAGGACTCCCTGGCAAGGTATATTTCTTTTGAACTTGAGAGTTAATGTTTTTTGGGAGGAATATTTTGAAAATGACTTGGATAATAGCATAAATATGTATTTTTTTAATAGCTTTAAATTAAATTGCAGTTATGCGGTGTGAAAGACGAAGCAAATCCCTTTCCCCTCCCCCTTCCCACCCAACAAAAAATAAAAATTTTCAATTACTTTATAAAAAAATTCTTGAATCATTTTGTTTTATAAAGTAAATTTTTGGGTTAAATTTTAAATTTCCCTACGTTTGTAATTTGTATAAAAAATATAACCCTGGAGGTCAGTTCAAAAAATAATCTCAGTCACTATTTGCCTATGACTGTCGTAACCCTTGTGGGCGCATATACGCACATGCACGTACACACACACACAAAAACTGTTTTTTTTAATACGATTTTTTATATTTTTAATTGAATCAATTTTTTTTTGGGGGGGGCACTGTTGACAAAGCTGTTATTATAAAATAAAATATATTGAATAATTTAAAATTACTGGTATTGAATTATTTGTATTTGATTGAAAATCAAATACAAATAAAGTTAAACTAATAAATAAAAAGAAAAAACAAAAAAATAAACTTATCAACCCTGAAAGGGTGACGACCCCAAATAACAACTTCTTAAATTTTGTGAGTTATAAGTTGTAATCCAAGTATAAGCTCAAATTTCTTCTTCATTCTAGTAAATTGGTCATTTATTTAGCATATATATATATATATATATATATATATATATATATATATATATATATATATATATATATATATATATATATATATATATATATATATATATATATATATATATATATATATATATATGATGGCATCCGCATCCGTACTTTCGAAAATTCAAACATCCGCATCCGCACTTTCAAAATTCAACATTCTGAAAATTCACCTGCATTCGCAAATGAGAAAATATGACATGTGATCCATCACTAATTATATATATATATATATATATATATATATATATATATATATATATATATATATATATATATATATATATATATATATATATATATATATATATATATATATATATATATATATATATATAGATGGAATTTACGAAAATACTTTTCCATTTTAATTTATTCCCAAAGTTCCAAGTGGAAAAAGTATTAATTAACGAGTGTCTCACTAATATCTTCAGACCCATTCTTCATTTTCCTACTGTACCCAAACAAAAAAAATATATTAAACTTCTGTATATAGGATACTTATAACTATTATATATATATATATATATATATATATATATATATATATATATATATATATATATATATATATATATATATATATATATATATATATATATATATATATATATATATATATATATATATATATATATATATATATATATATATATATATATATATATATATATATATATATATAGTTTCTTATAAATTATAACTTTCAATTTATTGTTTCTTCAGACACAAAGAATCTCACCCAATGCTTTTCAGATCCTCATTAATTTATTTAATTAAGTGCGCCAGCTGTAATCCGGCAAATGTAGTCCAAACTGGACTACAATTGAAAGTAAGAATTGATAAGCATAGAGCAGTTTCCTTTAGAACAGACCATCCTCTTTGCTCTCCTGTACACTCTGCCATAAAAGACAATGGACATACCCATCCTTTTTCTTCATTAAATTTATGTTCTTCAAGTATAGAGAAATCGGAAGAAAAAGAGTGAGTATCTCCATGGTCTCTTATGGCAGAGTGTTCAGAAGAAGAAAGAGGAAGGTCAGTTCTAAAGAAAACTCATCTTTGCTTATCAACCCTCACTTTTAAATGTAGACCAATTTGTCCTACATATGCTGCATTACAGCTGGCACACTTAAATAAGTAAATTAATGAGGATCTGAGAAGCATTGGAATAGATTCCTTGTGCCTGAAGAAAGTGTGAATTGAGAGCGAGTTATAATTTGTAAGAATAAACAGGCACTGGGAGAATGTAGCTTCAAGTACAGTAAGAATATTTTTGTTAAGTTGGGATGTAAGGGACCCTAAAAACGGAAGTTTTAGATATATTTTATGCTTAGGAACAGTAGGAAAATGATGAGTAGCTCTAAAGATATCAGCGAGAAACTCGTTAATACTTTTCTCCACTTGGAACTTGGAGAATAAATTAAAATGGAAAAGGATTTTAATTAATTCCAACTCTTTATGGAATAAATGCCAGTCAGAACAAATTTTAAATGATCTATAGATTCTAGATCTTAGACCTGATAGAATAAACTCAAGAGGTATATTGCTAAAGTAGTTTGTAGCAAGAAGGGTAGAAGTAAATTTTCTATAAACAGATGTTTTAAATATGTTGTTAATATGAGTAACATATACAGTACATCTAGAAAAAATAGGGGATTATTAACTTCTTGTTCCATAGTGAATCTCATGCTGTTGTGTATCTCTTTCATATACTGTAGAAACATATTGGCATGAGCTTTCTCCTTGAAAACTACATAGCAATCATCCATGTAGCGGCGATAGAGAAGGGGTTTGAAAAGAGGAGGGCATTGCCTGATACATCGTTTTTCATAATAACAGGAAAAGCTATTTGCAAAAGCAGGGCCTACAGGAGAGCCCATAGCTATACCATCAATATGAATATAGTTCCCCGTCGAAAAGGAATATAGAATCTGCAGATAATTTTAAAAGTTTGTTAGTGCTCCTGAGCTATTGTGTGTGTGTGTGTATTTTTTTTTTTTTTTTAATTGTGTTGTTCTTTTCAATTTTTATTTAAGTGTATTAAGTTTTAAATTATTATTGTTGTAAATTGATTAAAAGTATTTATCGAAAGAAGAATGACAATTTTTTAAGCTAAGTATTATTTTAGCGTTGATTTAAACTTTTAGTCTTAAATGTTTTACTTTTTTTTTTTTTAAGGTTTTAATTAAAATAGCTGCAGTATTAATTTATCTCATTATTATATATATTAATATATAGTTATAATATTAATTTTATTTATATTTTTTTGTCTGGTAGTTTGTCTGTTTGCTTGTTTGTTTGTTTGTTTGTTTTTTTGATTGTTCGTCTGTTTGTTAGTTACAATCGTGATTGTGTATGTAGAATGTCGGGTGTGCGGAGGCGTGGTTCTCTATAGACATTACCATTGTCCGTGGCTTTCGCTCTAATTTAGCCTCTGTCGAATACCACCTCTCCACTCACGTCCTAACCTTTTGCTTTTGTCTGAGCCCCAGATATCTAAGAATTTCCCTCTAACTTCTTTAATATATCCAACAATAACTTAATTCATAAATTCCGTTCTAATGGTGGAGTATGTGCCTATGTAAACACTAACACTCCGGTAACACATCTTGTAAATCTTGAATCCCTTAACTTCAATTTTCTGTGGCTTAAAATCTTTCTTCCTACCACAACAATAATCTTGTGCTTTTACTACTGTTCTCCTAATAGAACAGATTTTTCTACCTTTTTTGAGTACTTAACTGTTTCTCATGAGACTGTTACATCTTCACATAAAAATACTGAGATCCTCTAATTGGAGGATTTCAATGTACACAACACCGAGTGGTTGGGTTCCTCTCATACTGATCCAGGAGGAGAGGAGGCCGAATCATTCAGCTGACCACAATCTAATTTGCCCTAATTTTCATGCTCTCTCCAACAGCCCCACCATGCCCTAAGCGAATCTTCTGGCACTTTGATGGGGCTGACTGGGGTCCTTTGCGTTGCTTCTATGCTAACTATCCCTGGAGGGACTGCTTTCTCTCTGAAGACGTGTCAAGACTCTGCTGATAAGGTGGGGGCTGTAATTGTTGATGGGATGGGCAGGTTCATTTCTTCTCCTCAAATCCATGGTTCGATTGCGCCTGCTCTCGTTCCGTTCAGACTAGAGACATCATCGCGTATTGAGAGTGGAAAAACTTTCCTTCTCCTATCACTCTTGCTAATTTTAATTCAGTTCGGAATCGTTTCAGGGATATTCTTCGACGAGCAAAGCAAACTTTCACAAAACTAAGGTGTGATGAGCTTCTAAACTCTCCTACTGATAAATCTTTCTGGCCTCTTGCCAAAAACATCTCTAACAACTTCTGCAAATCTTCCTTTCCTCCTCTTATTCGCTCTGATGGCTCTGTTGCTAACACTCCAACTGAAAAGGCTAATCTCTTCGGCCTCCTGTTCTCCTCTAATTCAACTCTGGACGACTCCAGCAATCCTCCTCCTACTCCTTCTCCTCTAAGATGTCCAATGCCTTTCCTTGTAATTATGTTTGACCAGGTGCATGGGCTTCTGAAATCTATAAACGTAAGGAAGGAAAGCGGCTCGGATGGCATTCCTCCCCGATTCTTAAGGGAGTGTACTTCTGAGCTGGCTCCGTCCCTCGTTTAACTCTACTCTCTATGCCTCAATGCTAATACTTTCCCTCAGTGTTTGAAGCGCGCAATGGTCCAGCCTATTCCGAAGAAAGATAGCCGCTCTGATCCTTCCAACTATCGCCCTATAGCTCTCAACTTGTATTCTGTCTAAGACCTTTGAAATCTTTCTCAAGTCGCACTTCTTGGATCAACTGGAATCTCATTCCCTTGTTTTTGATCACCAGTATTGCTTTCAACGTTTAAGGTCTACTGGTGATATACCTTCCTATCTCACATATATAAATATATATATGGTCTTCTCCCCTTAGGGACCCTGGGAAGACCTGTGTGGTGGTGTTGACATATCTAAGTCTTTTGACCGGGTATGGTATGCGTCGCTGCTTTCCAAACTCCCCTCCTTTGGGTTTTATCCTACTCTTTGCTTAATTGTCTAGCTTTTTTCCTAATCGTTCCATCTCGGTTGTTGTTGATGGAGCGACAATAGTGGTGTTCCTCAGGGTTCTGTCTTATCTCCTACTCTATTCTTACTTTTCTTTAACGATCTTTTCAGCTGTTCATCCAACCCTATTCATTCAAATGCCGATGACTCGACCCTCCATTCTTCTACTCACTTCAAATCTGCTCCTTCTTTTGCATCTAGAATTGCTTATCGTCTTCATCTTTCCGATTCCATTCTTGCAGATCTGGATAGAACTTCCCAGTGGGGTAGTCTCAACCTTGTGAAATTCAACTCTTTAAAAACTCAACTTCTAGAAATCTCCCTCTCAAAGACACCTTCTAACTTTTCTATTTCTTTCGATGGTTCTCCCATCTCTCCTGTTGACAACATAAACATCCTTGGCCTACACAAAAACAAAAAACGTCTGCGAAAAAATTTTCTTCCTCGCAGTTACTCCAATTATACAAGGGTCTGATTCGCCCTTGCATGGAGAACTGCTCTTATATCTGGGGTGGCTCAAGTTTCACCCGTCTTTTGGATAAGGTTGAGTCAAAGGCTAAAAGACTTATAAACTGTTTCGCTCTTTCGAATTCGCTTGACTCTTTGTCTTTGCGACGTGACGTTGGTGCCTTGTCTCTTTTCTATAGGTACTACAGCGGCAAATGCTCGAGGAAACTATTCACCCGTATACCTCCACCTTTACGGCGTCCTCGTAGCACAAGGGGTGCATTGTCTGCGCATCAATTTTGCGTGGACATAGGCAACTCCAGGCTTGTCAGCTGTGGTGCCTCCTTCTTTCCTGCTATCTGTTTTATCGAACTCTCTCCCATCTTCTGTTTCCTGCCGAATATAATCTCAATTTCTTTAAAGCCCAAGACTGCGCTCACCTAAGAAATTTGCGTTAGGTGGGACTTGCAAGGGTCCAATTTATTTTTTTAATTTTTTTTTACAATTTTACTTGTAGCTAATACTTCCTCTGAAAAGGCTAATCTCTTCGGCCTCCTTTTTTCATCTAATTCTACCCTGCTCGATTCTGACGTCCCTTCTCCTACTAATTCTCCTCTCAGGTGTCCCATGCCTCTACCTATAATTACTCTTTATCGGGTGCATGGGATCCTGAAAACTATGAAAGTCAGGAAGCCCAGTGGCCTGGATGGCATTTCCTCTCGTGTTCTGAGGAAATGTGTTCCCGAGTTAGCGCCTGTCTTCGTTCAGCTCTACTCTCTATGCCTTAATACTAATACTTTTTCTTAATGCTGGAAGCGTGCATTTGTTCAGCCGATCCCGAAGATAGGTAGACGCTCTGACCCTTCTAACTATCGACCTATAGCTCTCACTTGTGTTCTATCTAAAATTTATAAAACTCTCCTCAACTCATTTCCTGGATCATTTGGAGTCTCATTCTCTTATCTCTGATCACCAGTATGGCTTTCGACGCTCGAGGTCAACTGGTGACATACTCTCCTATCTTACTGATCTATGGTCTTCTGCCCTTAGGGACTTCGGTGAGTCTTGTGTGGTGGCGCTTGACATATCCAAGGCTTTTGACCGGGTATGGCATGCGTCGCTGCTCTCCAAGCTCCCTTCCTTTTTGCTTCCTCCATCCCTTTGCTTATTCTAGTCTAGTTTTCTCTCAGATCGTTCCATTTCGGCACTTGTAAATGGAGCGACCTCTTCCTTCTTTTCTGTCAACTGTGGTGTTCCTCAGGATTCCGTTTTATCTCCAACACTATTCTTACTTTTTATTATAGATCTTCTCAACTGCCTTCTAACTCTGTTCACTCTTATGCTGATGACTCAACTCTGCATTCTTATTCTCATTTCAAATCTTCTCCCTCCTTTGCTTCTCGTCTTCAACTTTCCGATTCCATTTTGCCGATCTGGATGGGATTTCCCGGTGGGGTCATAGCAACCTTGAGAAATTCAACTATTTAAAAACTCAACTTCTTCACATCTCCCTCTCAAAAACACCTCCTAACTTTCCTATCCTCTTCGATGGCTCTCCCGTCTCACCTGTAAATAACATTAACAATCTTGGTCTAAACATAAACAATAAACTGTCTTGGAAACCGCATATCACAATGGTTGCTAAAGCGGCCTCTAAGAAGCTCTTACTTCTGCTCAGATTGCGAGAACTTTTTTCTTCTGAGCAGTTACTCCAAATATATAAGGGTCTTATTCACCCTTGTATGGAGTACTGTTCTCACATTTGGGGGGCTCTGGCTCCTCCTCTCTTCTGGATAGGGTTGAGTCAAAAGCTAAAAGATTAATAAACTGTCCCCTACTTTGAAACTCTCTCTGAGACGTGACGTTGGCGCGCTATCTCTTTTCTATAGGTACTACAATGGCAGGTGCTCGAGGGAATTGGTCTCTCGCATTCCTCCACCGTTGCGTCGTCCTCGTTGCACAAGGGGTGCCCTGCTTTCGCACCAATTTTGTGTGGATGTAGGAAACCCCAGGCTGGCTTGTTGTGGTGCCTCCTTCTTTCCAGCCACCTCTATTCTGTGGAACTCTCAACCATCATCTATTTTTTCTCCTGTATTTAATCTTCCACTCTTCAAGGCTTCTGTATGCGCCCACCTGAAGGTTGTGCGTTAGGTGTGTGTGTTTAAACGAGTTTTCTCCCTATGTGTGTGTCCCCCTCCTTGAAAAGGGCTCTGCCCGTGAGTGGTGGCGTTCTGCAAAAAAAAAAAAAAATCTTGTGTTTCCTGCCGAATTTAATCTCAATTTCATTAAAGATCACGCTTGCGCTCACCAAAGAAATTTGCGTTAGGTGGGACTTGCAGGGGTCCTTTTTTTTTTTACTCTTTTACTTTATTTTTATTCCTCTAACACCCCCTCCTTGAATAGGGCTTTCTTTGCCCGTGAGTGGTGGTGATGTGAAAAAAAGTGATGCAAGACTTTATAGATAGTCGAACTAGCACCCTGAGTATAAAGGATAAAGTTTATGTGCAGTATTTTCTTTGATCGGGATTGTCTGAATAATAAAAAATTCAATATATGAACATAACAAATAAAACATAAAAATTTTGGATGATATATTGAAAAATTTGCTTGAAATCCAAAATAAAATAAAGGAGGGGGTTTGGTAAACACAAATACAAAAACTAATAGATAAAATATTCAATGAAGAAACAAAAGAGACAGGTTGTACTATATGTTATGTCTAAAAATATTTGAAAAATGAATCAAAATAAAATAAAATATAAGAATTTGGAGGTTGCAACAAGAGTGGTTTATTAACTCATACTTCAAAAAATTGTAAATTCAGATTTAAACATAAATATAAATAATGTAATTCATGGCAAGAACTGTAAGAGTAGAACCATTCCAGATGTGTGAGACATACTTCTTACAGGGGAGAATAACACTCCTATAAAAAGCAAGCATCTTGGGCGATACAAAGAAATTGTGAAGACTCCTCAGAACACCCAACCTTTCAGAAGCTTGATTTTTTTTTCATCTTAATCGTTTTAATTTGTGTTTTAGTGCATTTTAATTTTACTATATACGTGTTTTTAAACGTTTAAAATTAATTGTTTATTTACTGTGTAAATTTGTTTTATCAATTTTTTTGTTTTAAAATTTAGTATCTATAGTGGTTTAATTTACAACGGGATCAACTAGTGATTGATAAAATTTAAGATATGTTTTTAGTGAATATTTTGTTTTAAATAGAAATAGTTTTATAGTTATATAATTCCATAGTTAATCAAACGTTTTAATATTTGCTTTTAACATAAGAATTGTTTCGGTTTTTATTTTGTTTTGTTTGTTACTTTATTTGTCTGTCCGTTTGCTTGTGTGATTGTTTGTATGTTTGTCAGTTTGTTAGATTGGCTGTTTGTTTGTCTATTCTGATCGTAAGTGTTTGTGCAGAATGGCTGGTGTGAGCAGATGTGGGTTTTCTAAACACTTCACCAACGTCTGTGGCTTACGCTCTAGCTTAGCTTCTGTGGAATGTCATCTCTCTAATTCTCATCCTAACCTTTACTCTTGTCTGAGACCCAGATATCAAAGAATTCCTCTCCTAACTTTTTTAATATATCTAACTATAACTTATTTCATAATTTCCGTTCTAAGGGTGGAGTTTGTGTCTATGTTAACACCAACACTCCGGTAACACGTCTTACGAATCTTGAATCTCCTAAATTCGATGTTCTGTGGCTTAAAATCTTTCTTCCTACCACAACAATAATCTTGTGTTTCTGCTACTGTTCTCCTAATAGAACAGATTTATCTACCTTTTTTGAGTACCTAACTTTTCACGAGACTGTTACATCTTCGCATCCAAATACTGAGGTTCCTCTATTTAGGGGACTTCATCGTACACAACACTGAATGGTTAGATTCCTCTCATACCGATTCAGGGGAAGAGGAGGCCGAATCATTCAGCATTTTCAACGATCTGGAGCAACTGATTAAAGAACCAACACACATTCCAGATCGTCTCAGCCAATTATTGAACACTCTTGATTTATGTTTCACTACAAGTCCTTCTCTCTATAAATTCGCTATCTTCGCACCTATTGGTAACTCCGACCACAACCTAATTTGTCTTAATTTTCATGCTTTCTGTCCAACTGCTCCACCCTGCCCTAAGCGTATCTTCTGGCACTTTGATCGGGCTGACTGGGGGCTTTGCGCTGCTTCTACGCTAACCATTCCAGGAGTGACTGCTCTGTCTCTGAAGACGCTTCGGTCTCTGCCGATAAGGTGGGGGCCGTAATCGTTGATGGGATGAGCAGGTTCATTCCTTCTTCAACTAAATATTTCTCTCCTCAAAATCCATGGTTTGATCGTGCTTGTTCTCATACCATTCAGGATAGAGACATCGCGTATCGAGAGTGGAAAAATTCTACTCCTATCACTCTAGCTAATTTTCATTCAGCTCGGAATCGTTGCAGGGATTTTTTTCCACGAACAAAGCAGACTATCACCAAACGAAGGTGTGCTGAGCCCCTAAATTCTCCTACTGAAAAATCTTTCTGGCCTCGTCAAAAACATCTCAAACAATTCCTGTAAATCTTCCTTTCCTCCTCTTATTCGCTCTGAATGTTTCTGTTGCTAACACTATTCTTCTCTAATTCTACCCTGGACGACTCCGGCAATCCTCCTCCTACTCCTTCTCCCCTCAGATGTCCCATGACTTTGCCTGTGATTTCATTTGACCAGGTGCATGGGCTTCTGAAGTCTATGAACGTTAGGAAGGTATGCGGCCCGGATGGCATTCCTCCCCGAGTTTTAAGGGAGTGTGCCTCTGAGCTGGCTCAGTCCCTCGTTCAACTTTTCTCTCTATGCCTCAATACTAGTACTTTCCCTCAGTGTTGGAAGCGCGCATTAGTCCAACCTATTCCGAAGAAAGGTAGCCGCTCTGATCCTTCTAACTATCGCCCTATAGTTCTCTTGTATTCTGTCTAGATCTTTGAAACCCTTCTCAACTCTCACTTCTTAGATCATCTGGAATCTTATTCCCGTCTTTCTGATCATCAGTATGGCTTTCGACGTTCGAGGTCTTCTGGTGATATACTTTCCTATCTCACAGATCTATGGTCTTCTGCCTTTAGAGACCATGGAGAGACTTGCGTGGTGGCGCTAGACATATCTAAGGCGTTTGACCGGGTATGGCATGCGTCACTGCTTTCCAAACTCTCCTCCTTTGGGTTTCCTCATTCTCTTTGCTTACTTATGTCTAGTTTTCTTTATAATCGTTCCATTTAGGCTGTTGTTGATGGAACGACTTCTTCTTCCTTTCCTGTCAATAACGGTGTTCCTCAGGGCTCTGTCTTGTCTCCTACTCTATTCTTACTTTTCATTAATGATCTTCTCAGCTGTTCAACTAACCCTATACATTCATATGCCGGTGACTCAATCCTCCATTCTTCTACTCATTTCAAATCTGCTCCTTCTTTTGCATCTAGAATTGCTTCTCGTCTTCATCTTTCCGATTCCATTTTTGCAGATCTGGATAGAATTTCCCAGTGGGGTCGTCTCAACCTTGTGAAATTCAACTTTTTAAAAACTCAACTTCTAGAAATCTCCCTCTCAAAGACACCTTCTAACTTTTCTATTTCTTTCGATGGTTTCCCCATCTCTCCTGTTGACAAATATAAACATCCTTGGCCTTCACATAAACAAAAAAATGTCTTGGAAACCTCATATCACAATGGTTGCTAGGGCGGCTTCAAAGAAGCTGGGAGTTCTGTTTAGACTGCGAGAATTTTTTTCTTCCTCGCAGTTACTCCAATTATACAAGGGCCACATCCGCCCTTGTATGGAGTACTGCTCATATCTGGGGTGGCTCAGGTTTCACCCGTCTTTTGGATAGGGTTGAGTCAAAGGCTAAAAGATTTATAAACTATCCCACTCTTTCTAATTCTCTTGACTATTTATCTTTGCGAAGTGATGTTGGTTCCTTGTCTTTTTTCTATAGGTACTATAGCGGCAAATGCTCGAGGGAACTAATCACCCGTGTACCTCCACCTTGACGGCGTCCTCGCAGCACAAGGGGTGCAATGTCCGCGCATCAATTTTGCGTGGACATAGGCAACTCCAGGTTTGTCCGCTGTGGTGCCCCTTTCTTTCCTGCCACCTGTTTTGTGGAACTCTCTTCCATCTTCTATATTTCCCTCCGCATTTAATCACAATTTCTTTAATTTGGATGGGAAGATGCTAAATTCGTTTTTGAATCTAAATCTAAGCCCCTTAATAGATTAATAGAATCATTTTTTATAAAAATCCTACAAAATTTTAATTTAACTACTGGATTTTTTTGAAGCTGACAATATCTTAATAAAATTCCGCCGTAATATTTTTAAGACACAAAAAACTAAATTGCCGCTAGATTTTTCTGATTCTGACTACCTCGATGCTGAATTTGCGCTGTTCTTTGCTTGTTTTCTCTCATTTTTCCTCATCTCTGAAACTGTTGCCACTTTCTTTTTGCTTTTAATCCTCCCTTGTTAATTTATTATCTTCAATAATTTTATATTTTTTAATTATAGTGGTTTTAAATACTAAGTTATATAAATAGTGGGCGAGTTAACTTTCTTTAGACTCTCTCTCTCTCTCTCTCTCTCTCTCTCTCTCTCTCTCTCTCTCTCTCTCTCTCTCTCTCTCTCTCTCTCTCTCTCTCTCTCTCTCTCTCTCTCTCTCTCTCTCTCTCTCTCCTCTCTCTCTCTCTCTCTCTCTCTCTCTCTCTCTCTCTCTCTCTCTCTCTCTCTCTCTCTCTCTCTCTCTCTCTCTCTCTCTCTCTCTCTCTCTCTCTCTCTCTCTCTCTCTCTCTCTCTCTCTCTCTCTCTCTCTCTCTCTCTCTCTCTTCTCTCTCTCTCTCTCTCATCTATATATATATATATATATATATATATATATATATATATATATATATATATTATATATATATATATATATAATATATATATATATATATATATGAAAAATTTATCTCATGATCAATATATTTAAGATTGGTAATGTTATGTACTGACATTGGTAACGTAAGGAACACTTGAAACACTGATGGTGTCACATTTACATCTCAAATCCTGTTATGAGAATGCTTTGAAATATATTTAGGGAAGGTACTGCTAATTCTGACGTGATAGACGTGACTGTTTTGTTCACGCTTTATCACAGCTGTTGACGGTTATATATTATGACATGATCCAGAAAACAAATCCACGTAATAAAAAAAATGTAAAAATAAAAGAATGATTTTATGTTTTATTTTAAATAAAAGGTAATGACGTCACATACATGAAAAACTGTATTCACGTAAAAAAAAATTTTTTTAATAAAATATATTAAGTTTTATGTAATAATACATTAATGAAAGGAAATAACGTCATATGTATTAAATTATATCAACATACTTTTATTATATAAGAAATTTATTTTATATATAAGACATTAAAATGATAAAGAGAGAGTGAGAAAAAAAGGTGACTATTTGGTAAACCTTTAAACTCTTAAAGAATACCTATAACAATTTCAACATACCTAAGTGTCTTGTTACTAAAAAAACTTTCGAAAATGATGTGAAATTGCAGGTTGTCACGTTAAATAAAAATTGTAACCTAATAAATACAAGAACTTTATAAAGAAGAATTATTATATCTGTAAAGTATTTCTGCTGAAGTAAAAATAGACCAATTATATATCGCATAAATCTTGAAAAAAATAATTTGCTTAAAAATATTACATACCATCTACATCAGAGCGTTTTGGCGTGGGCTTTGGAGGTTTAGCATCAGCTCTTAAGACAAAATAAGAAATTCGTTGATCTTGAAGCATTACACCAAATGGTCCTTCTACCTTTGATAAAAAAGAAACTATTGTTTAGGAATATAAGGTACAGCGTTATTTACAGCAAAGCTACAACTGAGGAAATTATTCTTTTAAAATTAAAAATACTGTATACTGGAATGACTTTACTGCCCCAGAGTTTTTCAAATTGCAAAACTACTTCCTTCTCTTAGACTATAAAACCCATCTATATTGTTTTTCTTCTCTGTAGACTGATCTTTAATTATAACTGTTACATACTACTGTATTTTATCCAATATGAACCTCATTTAATGTCTTTATTTCTTTAATCTTATTCCAATTACACATTATTAAAAACCTATTCTCAAAGAAATTTCTTATAACTAAATAACTATACTACTTATCCACTGCTTTTAAATAAAATTTTTTATTTTTTCACTCTTCTGAAACATTTCATCCTAGTAATTAACTGCGCGCGCGCGCGCGCGCGCGCTCTCTCTCTCTCTCTCTCTCTCTCTCTCTCTCTCTCTCTCTCTCTCTCTCTCTCTCTCTCTCTCTCTCTCTCTCTCTCTCTCTCTCTCTCTCTCTCTCTCTCTCTCTCTCTCTCTCTCTCTCTCTCTCTCTCTCTCTCTCTCTCTCTCTCTCTCTCTCTCTCTCTCTCTCTCTCTCTCTCTCTCTCTCTCTCTCTCTCTCTCTCTCTCTCTCTCTCTCTCTCTCTCTCTCTCTCTCTCTCTCTCTCTCTCTCTCTCTATATATATATATATATATATATATATATATATATATATATATATATATATATATATATATATATATTATATATACACACAATTAAAGAATACTAATGCCTCGTATTCTGAACTTATATAAAAAGATTTTAAAACCACAAAAACAAAAGAAATAAAAGCAGGAGTTTACGTTTTTCCCGCTATCATAAGCCGGGTCTTATCAAAACTAAGCAAAAAAGGAGGAAGAAGGACAGGAAGAAAGCGCATAGCAATCCGAAAATCTAAAATGGCAACCTGGGAGGCGCGCGAATAAATCATGGAAAACGTCCAGCGAGAGAATTTTTAACAAAGATTATTGTAAATCGGTCTAATGAGAAAAAACCCTCTGAAGCATTGCAATTATTGGTGGTAAGTATAAAATATGATTCTATAAATTGGTTAAGAGTCTTAGTTTTGGATGTAAAAGATCATACTGGAACCATTCCAATCTATGTTATGTTGAGAGTCTCTAATATGTTTAAATATAGTTTTTTTGCAATTACCTCTATTATTATCATTCTTATGCTGAGAGAGTCTAAACTGTAACGGTCTTTATGGGTTTCTCCTATGTAAGAGGATGGCAAACGCCACATGGAACAGTATAAACACCACCAACAGATTAAGAAGAAACTCATAATGGTGTTAGGTGTTGGGATAAGTGAAAACAATTTTAATTTCAAAAGTAAGTTTAAGTAGAAATTTAACAGGCAGAATACTCAGAAAACAGGGCAAAATTAATGCATTTGGAGTGAGAATTGGGGACTATTATTTGGAAGGTAAAAAGATTTTTTGGCTTTTCGGAACATTATATTAACAAATGCATGATCATACCCTGCTAATGAAAAATGTTGCAGAGAAAAATGGCCTCATCATTCAGTTACGGTGAATCCAAAAATCTAAGAGCCCTGAGAAACTTGTTGAAAAGAACATTATGTTTAAGGGGAAAGGGATGGTTTGAAAAAGCGTGCAAGAAGGATTGGCAATTAATGGATCTATGAAAACTCTATATGCTAAGCTTATACCTTTTTGCAAAAATTTCTAAATCTAAAAAAAGTTATATATTTTTTTTTTTTTTTTTTTTTTTTTTTTACAAAACGCCACCACTCACGGGCAGAGCCCTTTTCAAGGAGGGGGCACACACACAAGGACAAACTCACACAAACACACACACCTAACGCACAGCCCTCAGGTGGGCGCAGACGGAAGACTTGAAGAGTGGAAGATTAAATACAGTTGGAAAAATAGAAGATGGTAGAGAATTCCACAGAATAGAGGTGGCTGGAAAGAAGGAGGTACCACAACGGGCTAGCCTGGGATTTCCTACGTCCACACAAAATTGGTGCGAAAGCAGGGCACCCCTCGTGCAGCGAGGACGACGCAACGGTGGAGGAATGCGAGAGGCCAATTCCCTCGAGCACCTGCCATTGTAGTACCTGTAGAAAAGAGATAGCGCGCCAACGTCACGTCGCAGAGACAGAGGGTCAAGAGAGTTTGAAAGTAGGGGACAGTTTATTAATCTCACAGCTTTTGACTCAACCCTATCCAGAAGAGAGGAGGAGCCAGAGCCCCCCCAAATGTGAGAACAGTACTCCATACAAGGACGAATAAGACCCTTATATATTTGGAGTAACTGCTCAGAAGGAAAAAACTCTCGCAACCTGAACAGAACTCCCAGCTTCTTAGAGGCAGCTTTAGCAACCATTGTGATATGTGGTTTCCAAGACAGTTTGTTGTTTATGTTTAGACCAAGAATGTTAATGTTATTTACAGGTGAGACGGGAGAGCCATCGAAGAGGATAGGAAAGTTAGGAGGTGTTTTTGAGAGGGAGATGTAAAGAAGTTGAGTTTTTAAAGAGTTGAATTTCACAAGGTTGCTATGTCCCCACCGGGAAATTCCATCCAGATCGGCAAGAATAGAATCGGAAAGTTGAAGACGAGAAGCAAGTCTAGAAGCAAAAGAGGGAGCAGATTTGAAATGAGTAGAAGAATGTAGAGTTGAATCATCAGCATAAGAGTGAACAGAGTTAGAAGTGCAGTGGAGAAGATCGTTAATGAAAAGTAAGAATAAGGTTGGAGATAAAACAGAACCCTGAGGAACACCACAGTTGACAGAAAAGGAGGAAGAGGTCGCTCCATCTACAACTGCCGAAATGGAACGATCTGAGAGAAAACTAGACAAGAGTAAGCAAAGAGAAGGAGGAAACCCAAAGGAAGGGAGCTTGGAGAGTAGCGACGCATGCCATACCCGGTCGAAAGCCTTGGATATGTCAAGCGCCACCACACAAGACTCCCCGAAGTCCCTAAGGGCAGAAGACCATAGATCAGTAAGATAGGAAAGTATGTCACCAGTTGACCTCGAGCGACGAAAGCCATACTGGTGATCAGAGAGAAGAGAATGAGACTCCAAATGATCCAGGAAATGAGAGTTGAGGAGAGTTTCAAAAATTTTAGATAGAACACAAGTGAGAGCTATAGGTCGATAGTTAGAAGGGTCAGAACTAGGAACCGACCGGGGCCCCGGCCCCGGCCAACCCCGGCCATTTTTACTGACCCCGGCCCCGGCCCCGGCCCCGGCTAAAAATCAGGGAAAACCGGGGTTGCCGGCCGGGGTTAAAATGGCAAATTATACAAAAAAAAAAAAAAAAATTTTTTTTTTCAGCCGATTCTGCTGAAACTTTCAGTGTATATAGATTTTTTACCGGTAAGAAAAGTCCCTTTTCTAGCGTTTTTCCGAGTCTATTACGGTTAAAAAAAAAAATTTTTTTTTTTTTTTTTTTTTTTTTTTTAAAATTGGCGGTGCCAAACCACTTTTTAGAATGAGCTGAAAGTTGGACTATTTATTCAAAATTATATGGGCTACAAAAGCCTCTAATAGACTTTTGTTCCCAGAGTTATAGAAAAAATGTTATAAGCCAAAAACTGACCAACTATAGAAAAAAAAATTTTTTTTTGAACTAAAAAAATCCACCTTTTCAGACAAAATCTTTTTTTTAAAAAAATACAACTATAACATTTCCTATTTTTGGTGTGTATAGAGGAGGGGTGGGGCTACAAATTCCTCTATGTACTTTATTCGATGAGATTCGTTGGTTTTGAGATATAGCCTTCAAAAAGGTCCATTTTTGGCCAAATTTCAAAAATTCCCAAAGTTTGAGAGGCTATATCTCGCTTCAAACAAAGGGCATTTAAAAATGCACTAAATAAAAATTGTTGCCCTGTTCCTCTTCTAAACAATATTCACAAATAAAAAAAAATAGTAGGTAGCATTTTTTTTTTAAATAATTTTTTCCTCCAGAAGGGTACGATTTTTGCAAATTTTTTTTCAAGTGCTTAAAAAATTTCTAGACGTGATATTAAAAATCTATTCCCACCAATGCAAGAAATTGGGGCAAAGGTATTCAGTTAAATTTTCAGCTCATGTGGACCAGTGGTTTGACCAGTTATTCATTTTTTTCAACTTTGGGTCCAAATAAGTTTCAAACCGTTATAGACTCAAAAAAATGCTCGAAATCAACTCAGAACTTCGTGAAAAAATTCACATACTTTGAAAATTTCAGCTCAATCATTCAAATAATAAAAAAAATTTCAAACAAAATATAAGAAAATTAAGATTTTTTTTTTTTTTCTGTTTCTTTTGACCGCTCCTTTTCTGCTAGTGAATGTTCATCTTTGTGTTTTTGATTTTAGATACTCCAAAAAGATTTTGGTTGAAATTTTTTTTACTTGTAGCACCCGGAGGTTCTCTTCTAATTTTCTGACTGCAGATGTTACATTTAGCTATTTCGAGCCTATCCTGAAACATTGTAAAGTATTCAAATACTGCAGAAGCTGATCTTTTAGCCATATTGACTGAAAGTATAAACAAAATAATAATTTTTAAATAATGCAGCTAAATGATACAAGTTTGATACATAGCAATAAAATAACAATGATATGTATAAATACAGGTTAAATTGATAATTTTATATCTTACATTTTTTCAAACTTTACCTTTGGGTCTTACCTAGGTAAACGTGTTAAATCACTATTATGAATTAGAATAATTTTTTTTTTTAATTTTTGTACTTTTTTTAAACTTTAACTATACAAAACTGTAATTTTCTGATTTTTTTTTTTAGAGAAAATGCATGTAATCATTAATTTAAGTGAATGTTGGCTATTCTACTCCTTCCTTACAATTAAATAAACCTTATATCTAATTTTCTTAACCTAAAATTTCAGTGCTTTTGACCTCTTTACAAATTTTAGGAAACCCCGGCCATAACCCCGGCCCCGGCCCCGGCCAAATTTGGGTGACCCCGGCCCCGGCCCCGGCCAAATTCCAGCCCCGGTCGGTTCCTAGTCAGAACGGCTACCTTTTTTCGGGATCGGCTGAACCAACGCACGCTTCCAGCATAGAGGAAAAGTATTAGTGTTAAGGCATAGAGAGTAGAGCTGAACGAGGACAGGGGCCAACTCGGAAGCACACTCCCTCAGAACACGAGGGGGAATGCCATCCGGGCCACTGGCCTTCCTGACGTTCATAGATTTCAGGATCCCATGCACCCGATCATGAGTAATTATAGGTAGAGGCATGGGACACCTGAGAGGAGAAGGAGTAGGAGGAGGATGCCAGAATCGAGCAGGGTGGAATTAGATGAAAAAAGGAGGCCGAAGAGATTAGCCTTTTCAGAAGGAGTATTAGCTACAGAACCATCAGAGCGAATAAGAGGAGGAAAGGCAGATTTACAGAAGTTGTTAGAGATATTTTTGACAAGAGGCCAGAAATTTTTATCAGTAGGAGAGCCATGGAGGTCAGCGCACTTCCTTTTCATGAAAGTACGCTTAGTCCGTCGAAGAACATCCCTGCAACGATTCCGGGCTGAATGAAAATTAGCAAGAGTGATAGGAGAAGGAGAGTTTTTCCATTCACGATAAGCATTGTCTCTCTCCCGAAGGGCAAGAGAACAATTGCCATCGAACCATGGATTTTGAGGAGAAAAAGATTTAGTTGAAGATGGAATGAATCTGCCCATCCCTTCAAGGATTACTGCCCCTACCTTTTCAGCAGAGACAGAAGCGTCCCCCGAGACAAAGCAAAGATATGATCATTTTGTCCTCAAGTAAATTTAATAGTGGGGACAAATTAAGTTGAAAAAGAAAATCATCAATAGGAAAATCCATGGACATAATAAACATGACTTCATCAACATATTGATACTAACTAAGCATATGTGAGAAAAGTGGAATAGAAAGCAAAAGTCTATACTCAAAAACCTCCATATATAGGCATGATAAAAGCGTACTCAACCCCCCCCCCCCCCATATTAGCACCAATAATTTGTTTATAAACTTGACTGTTAAAACTGAAAAAATTTCGACTCATGCAAATATGTAAAAGAGCTATAAAAGATGAATGAGGACCGGAAAGCATTCATTCCTGAGGAAGTCACGCAGGAAATCCAAGATATGATCAACTGGGAATTAGTGAAAAGACTAACAACGTCGAAGCTCTCAAGCTTAGATTGTATAGAATAGAAGTTTCAATTTTTGCTATAAATTCTGAGGTATTTTTAATATACGAAGTGGAGATATTGCCCAAAAAAAAAGGTGACAGAAGTTATAGGAATTTACCTATCTTGTGAAAGCAGTCACCTCTGGTGGAAATAATGGGACAAAGTGGGCACTCTTCTTTGTGTATTTTGGGGATACCGTAAAAGATGGGGAGGTGGGGTTATTCACTGTCAATTCCTTAAATATGTCATCAGGTAATAGGGGACGGACCCATTGTTTGAAGTAATAAATCTGCGAAGAGGATTTGTTCATACGTTCGTTGGTCATTCAAAAGTAACAGTGCTTTTTGAATATATGTTGCATAATCCAAGACAATGAATGACATCCGCACCCTTATCAGCTAAGTGAATTAAAATGTTTATTATTTCTGAGACTACATAGAGCAACTTTAAATCTATAAGGAAGTTTAAATATTGCATAAATCTTAAATAAAATAATTTGCTTAAGCATATTACATAACATCTACATCAGAGCATTTTAGTGTGTTTAGCGATAAGTGGAATCAAGTTTTTATGCGATGAAATAAAAAATAGAGCCCAAGTCCACGCACCTGCAACTCACACTTACTAAGCGAACAAGTGTATAAATTAGTAACAGATTTAGCACAAGAGAAATCAGACATTTTGAATGTTCAGAGATCTCTCAGAGTTTAAAAGCAAGATGCTCAAGATAATCAAGGAGGTCACTATTAATATTATTTTTAATTAGGGATGGAGCGATACCAAAATTTTAACCGATACCGATACCAATAATTTTAAGCCACAAGTGTAAGAATTTTATATTGTTAATTTTAAATATAGTTAAATTTCTTACCTCTAGTTGAAATTTTTTTTATTATTTAAATGCTAAAGTTAAAAACCATACCTCACCACCCTAAGCTCAATTCTCCGGCGCCAGATATTAAACCACAGGAAAGGCTTATAAGGCCTATTAATAACTGCTTAATTAATTAATTCAATAGTTTTATTAAGAAATGAATCTTGATATATTAAATTATTATTGAGGACCAATAACAAATAATTTTAACTAAACTAGACACAATTAGTTATGATATTATCAAAGTCAAACTTTTATAATATAAAATCGTACAATCGATGTTTACACTACAGAAATATTGCTCAAGGTTGTTCTGGATAGAAAATTGGTAGGTTAGTTCACCAGCTGGATCATGAGAACTAGATGAAAGCCATTGGCGGTGGCGAACATTGAAATCACCTAAAATGATGATTTCGGAGAAAGGAGAAGAAAAAAGAATGTGCTCTATTTTGGAGTTTAAATAGTCGAAAATTTTTGGATAATCAGTAGAATTTGGAGATAAATTGACAGAACAAATAAATATTGTAGTAGAATTGCAAGAGAGCTTAATCCATAATGTAGAGAATTCAGGAGACTCCAAATTAGACACGAGAGCAAATAACATCGTTGCGCACACACACACACACATATATATATATATATATATATATATATATATATATATATATATATATATATATATATATATATATATATATATATATATATATATATATATATATATATATATATATATATATATATATAATGTTGCACTGTCCCTCCTCAAAACAAAATCCAAAAATAAAGAAATTAGTAGGTAGTAGCGTTTTTTTTAAAAATAAATTTTTTTTAAAAAAGGGTACAATTTTTGCAAAATAATTTTCAAGTGCATATAACTTTTTTTCTAGACGTGATATCAAAAATCTGATCTCACCAATGCAATAAATTGGGGCTAAGATTACTCAGTTAAATTTTCAGCTCATGTGGACCAGTGGTTTGACCACGTTATTAATTTTTTTCCAACTTTCAGTAAAAATAACTTTCAAACCGTTATATACTCAGAAAAATGCTCGAAATCAACTCAGAACTTTGGGGAAAAAATGCATATACCCTGAAAATTTCAGCTCAACCAGTAAAATAATAATAAAAAAAAATTTAAACAAAATATAAAAATTATGATTTTTCTTCTTGCTTTTTTAAAAATTTCTTTTTTTCTGTTTCTTTTGACCGCTTCTTTTCTGCTAGTGAATGTTCATTTTTGTGTTTTGATTTTAGATATCCAGATTTAGATATTTAGTTGAAATTTTTTTACTTTTAACTATATTAACTGAAAGTATAAACAAAATAATAATTTTGAAATAATGTAGCTAACTGACACAACTTTGATACATAGCAATAAAATAACAATATGTATAAATACAGGTTATATTGATAATTTTATATCTTTCATTTTTTCAAACTTTACATCATGGTCCTACCTAGGTAAACCTGTTGAATCAATTATGAATCAAAAAAAAATTTTTTTTTTTATTTTTGTACTTTTTATTACATAAAATCTGTAATTTTCTGATTATTTTTCGAAGAAAATGCATATAATCATTAATTTAAGTGAATTAATTAAATAAACCTCAATTTAATATATATATCTAATTTTTTTAAAGTAAAATTAAAGTGCTTTTGACATCTTTACAAATTTTAGGCAGCCCCGGCCAGGACCCCGGCCAAATTCCAGCCCTGGTCGGTCCATATATATATATATTATATATATATATAATATATATATATATATATATATATATATATATATATATATATATATATATATATATATATATATATATATATATATATATATATATATATATATATATATATATATATATATATTAATCCAGTTTAATATAGTAAAATATTTTCTTACATAATCAAATATTTCTATAGTGAATGGTCGAAATTGAGCAAAAGTTTATTACGTTTCATTCAAAATATCTGGATTTCTGAGCAGTTTGGCTATGGTAAAGAGTGAAAGCGAGTCCTCTAGTAAGGGCAAACGCACACGTAAAAACAAAAAGCAAACGTGGGCTGAGTTTTGACCAACACTAATATAAAACTTTTTGATCCATGTGTAAGATGTTCCTATTGACATAACTCAAAAAAATAAAAAAAAAAAAAATAAAATAATTTTTTTTTTTTTTGGCTATGGAGTTTTTCCCTAAAATATAACAAATTGATGAGGTTGGAGCAATGAAGTTAAAACATTTGATTTTAAGGACCACCCTTATATATATATATATATATATATATATATATATATATATATATATATATATATATATATATATATATATATATATATATATATATATATATATATATATATATATATATATATATATATATATATATATACACACATGCAGATTTCTTTATATTCCATCTAGAATCCTTCTATCTTTCTTCTGCATCCACAGTTCCTCCCCCTTCCTTTTACAAACGCTATGTAGATGATATTTTTTGCCTTATCCCTTGATCACAACATGCCAACAGGTTTATTTCACGCGTCTATTATTATTATTATTATTATTATTATTATTATTATTATTATTATTATTATTATTAGTAGTAGTAGTAGTAGTAGTAGTAGTAGTAGTAGTAGTATTATTCACACATTAATACTCTTCACCCCAACATACAGTTTACTATTGAATACCATCAACATGACACTCTCACCTTCTTAGATATTCTTGTCACTAGCACTCCTCACTCCTTCAATACTTCTGTATACCGTAAACCAGCATTTACACCCTCTTTCATCAACTTCTATAGCTCCTCTTAGGGAACTCGAAAGATTAACACCATTTTAGCAGTTTTGCATAGAGCCTTTGACATTTCTTCTTCATACCCATTTCAACATGAGGAATTTGAGTTCCTTCGAAATTTATTTACCACTCACAACTACCCACCAAACCTAGTCACTCAATATATTTTTCAATTCCTTAATAATAGATACCATCCTTCTTCCCCACGTCAATAGCACCCAAAAAAACCATGTACCTCAATTTTCCGTATCTCAATTTCACAACTATACACATGACGCGCAATCTACGTAAATCTCTCTCTCAACATTTTCCTCACACAGACTTTCATTTTACATATAATACTCTTTTCAAAATATCCTCCTTTTTCCGCTACAAGCCTTCTCTTCCAGCTCTTCTCCTAGTTTCAGTAGTATATAAATTCACCTGTCCTTTATGCAATAAAGACTATATAGGCTCTACTACTAGGTTACTCAGAACTCGCATTTGCGAGCACCAAGCTATTTCTTATCGCACAGCTCTCCCTTTTTACTCTCCTTCTTTCTCAAATATACACACTCACACTATCTCTTGTCATACTTTTCCTCTCCCTTAACATTTCACCATTCTTGACACACATCCAGACCCAACATCTCTTCGCATCCTTGAATCATTGTACATCCATAAACACAAACTAGATCTTAACAATAATCTTACGACCTGTCCTCTCCATATTATATAAAATTAACTCACCCCATATTTAATCATGCCCTCCCTTTAATCATGGATCATTCACTTCATCATTTTTTTCAAACAATTACTCCTTGATGTATCTTAGTCATCAGAACGCCCAGAGCTTCCCTCTATATTGTTTAGCACAGATTATTTTTATTTTTATTTTATTTTATTTATTTATTTATTTATTTATTTATTTTGTGCCTGCTTTCTTTTATTTACGATCATGTGGATACGTACGTATTCACATACTTATTTCTCTCTTCTTCTGCAACCATCTATTCCAATTATTTCCTACCTTGTGTTTACTGTGTTTTTTTCCTCTTTAAAGTTCAAGTACTTGTTCATGTTGATTCGTATGGTTATTATTTCCAGTCAATCCTTATTGTTTATATTTGTTTTGTTTTTATTCTAGATTTTCAGTTTATTTAATGTTTGTGTTTTGTCCTTTGCAGTTATCCTGATGTTGGCTTCAGTAAATAAATTTAATAATAAGAAGAAACCGAAACGTTGATTGATTTTAGAGCTTTTGTAATTACTAATTTTAATTTCATATATTTTTTTTTTAATTCAATATAATTTAACTGATTATGCTACATTCATTCCTAGCTATCCTTTTTATAATAAAAATTAAGCTCAGAAGGAGCAATACCATTTATAGTGATAAAAGATAATATGAATTAGGATATATATATATATATATATATATATATATATATATATATATATATATATATATATATATATATATATATATATATATATATATATATATATATATATATATATATATATATATATATCATTTCACTTCTGGGGGGCAAAGGACAGACCTACTAAAATTTCCACCAGAGATAGGGAGATAATAGGAAACCTGGTCAAATTAAAGGCCAACATGTCCTGATACACGATGTTTGAAGATGTGTAAGTCATAGAAAGTTGGGAAAATAGATGAAGGGAGTGTATTCCAGACTTTACCAGTTAAGTACATATAAGATTGAGCATAGCGGTTAAGTCTGGGGTCAGAGTTAGACAGAGAAAGGATGAGACTGTGTAGATAGAGGTGTTGCACGAGCCCTTCTCAATGGAGGAGGTATGCGACGAGAGAGTTCAGAAGAGCAGTGACCATTGTAATAGTAATAATATACAAAGACTGACGCAACAATTCGGCGGGAAGAAGAGATTGGACAGAATTAGTGAGATCAGGAGAGATGATACGACAAAATGCCCTAGTTTCCACCTTTTCAATGAAAGCTGTAAGAGTGGAACCACTCCAAATGTGTGAGGCGTACTCCATACAGGGGCGAAAAATACTCCTATAAAGAGCAAGCAACTGGGGAGGAGTGAAGAAATTCTGAAGGCACCTCAGAACACCAAATCTCTAAGAAGCATATTAAAAAAGAGAAGTATCTTATCTTTTCAAGAAAGATCACGAGAAAAAGAAACACCAAGAATATTAAAAAGAGATGAAGATCTGAGTTGTGTGTTTTCAAAAAAAAATATGAAAGTTGTGTGGAAGGTTGTTTTCAGTAGGGAGATGGAGGAATTGAGTTTTGGTGGCATTGAAAATGTAGACCCGCACACATTTGAAATATGAGATAGATATGAGGTCAGTTGCTTCAAGGCCACCTTCCTTGCGTCTATTAACTGCTTTCAAATTGAAAATAGTAATGAAGGGTGGAGTCATCAGCATAGGAGTGGATAGCAGATGAAGTAATAGAGAGAAGGTCATTAATGAAAAATTGAAAAAGTGTTGGGATAGGACAGATCCTTCAGGGACACTACTATTAATAAATTTAAACGATGAACGGTGCCCGTCTACAACAGCTGTTATAGAAAGACCAGAAAGGAAATCAGAGAAAAGGTCACAGAGAGAAGGATAGATACCGAAAGAGGGAAGTTTAGAAATCAAAGCTTTGGGCCAGACTCTATCGAAAGCTTTCGGTATGTTCAGTGCAACAGCAAAAGATTCACCGAAATGCCGAAGAGCGGAAGATCAAGAGTCAGAAAGAAGGCAAAGATCACCAATAAAGCCTTTCTTACGAAGCCATAAGATAAGATTAGAAAAATTGAGATGTTTCCAAATCTTCCTGTTAAGGATAGATTCGAAAACTTTAGAAAGAACGGAGGTTAAAAAAATTGGACGGTAGTTAGAGAGTTGAGATGGGTCCCCTTTCTTCGATACAGGCTGAATGAGTGCACGTTTCCATCAAGGGAAGGTTGAAGTAGAAAGACAGAGACGAAATAGTTTACCAAGACAGGGTGCAAGCTCGAAAGCACATGTTTGGAGAACCACAGGAGGAATACCATCAGTATCGTAAGCCTTCTTAGTGTTAACCACCTCAGAGAGAGCAGAAATGACGTCTTTAAAAGAAATTACAATTTTAGGCACAGATGAGTTGGAGGGGGTTAAAGGAGAAGGAACAGATCCGGAATCGTCTAAGGTTGAATTGGAGGCAAAAGTTTGAGCGAAGAGTTCAACTTTAGAGGAAGGTAAAACGGCAGTTGTACCGTCGGAAAATACTATAAGTGGAAAAGAGGAAGAAGCAAAGTTAGAGTTGACATTTTTTGCAAAATGCCAAAAAGGGCGTGAAGAGGAAGAACCAGAAAGATTATTGCATTTGCATATATATATATATATATATATATATATATATATATATATATATATATATATATATATTATATATATATATATATATATATATATATATATATATATATATATATATATAATTAGTGATGGATCACATATCATTTTCTCATTTGCAGATGCGAATATGGAATTTTCGTCAAATGCGGATGCGGATGTTGAATTTTGAAAGTGCGGATGCGGATGTTGAAACTTCGAAAGTACAGATGGGGATGTATAATTTTCGGAAGTCAAGTCCGAATGCGAATGCTCCGCGAATGCCATCACTAAATATATATATATATATATATATATATATATATATATATATATATATATATATATATATATATATATATATATATATATATATATATATATATATATATATATATATATATATATATATATATATATATATTTATTTATTTCGCCATCACCCTTCCCACTTATAAAATTATATATATATAATTTTATGTTTCCTCTGATCCTCAAACGTCTACCAATATCCACCAGAGTTGGAGAGCAGTCGGAAATCTGGTCGTTAATTTCCGAAGTGACCAAATAGACGGTTTTTAAAAGTCAAGGAAGCTGGGAAACTCCAACCTTCAGATTACACTCATATTTGTTTCACATGATTTAAAGATAAAATATATCCTAAAATTATCACAATTAGTCCACAAACATTTTAATAACTAACCTTTAAAGGAGAACTTGCAGAATGATGATGTAAGAGTTCTTGCTGACTTGGAGAAATGGCACTAACAATCCAAGTATCATCAATAGAATCCTCAACTTCCTTTGTCTATGGAAGAATTCTGTTACTAAATTTTTTTATAAATTGTATATATATATATATATATATATATATATATATATATATATATATATATATATATATATATATATATATCGTAAATGTAAATAAAAAGGGGATTATATTGTAGAAATCTGCAAATAGGCTACTCCAGGCCCATACTTGCAATCAAGTAGTTTGAACGCCCTTTCGTTCTCTTTTTGTTTTAAAGTAACTAAATATCATTTATTATTCAGTTATGATATGGATGTATGTTTGACAGATTATAAATCAGAATTTCTTTCCTTTGTAGATAATAAATAATTTCTGAAAACTTAATAATTAATACAGGGAATATTAGAAATATTTAATACGGGAAGATAGCCAAAATCGATTAGATTTTCAATTTCATCTCCATTGCAAGGATAAGTTCGCAATTATATTTGTTTATATTAATAGAAGGGTTAGGCACATTTAAATATAACTATTTGGATGGGTTTAAGTTTATATTTAATTAAAATGATAACTATGTAACTATGTTTTAGGTGCTAATTTTGGAGTCAATTGCAAATCTTGAGCTCATATTGGATGGGGATCTAATGGATGTTAAGACGTTAAGACCAGATGAGTAGTGTGGGATAATTGCCAACTCAAAATTATTTAATTATTTGTTTTGAGCTGCGTCATATATTTAATCTGAATTGTAATTGAGGAGGTAAGCGAAGCAAACGATCTCCTCTGAATAAAGTTAAGTTAAATAACCAAAACATTCAGAGATAAATTCCTGTAGTTTATTTAAAAAAGAACCTACACAAATATTTATATTTGTGTTTGTGGTATCATTCTCATTAATTCATATTTGTATAAATAGTAAAAAATTCATTAATTAAACCATACACAAATATTCATATTTGTGCATGAAGTTGAAATTAATGATTAAACCATACATAAATATTTATATTTGTGTATGATATGAAAATTTGTATAATTGAGCACTTCACAGATATTTATATTTGTATATGCAATTGGATTATATATATTTTTGTACGTCACTGGAGCATACAAAAATATTTATATTTTTGTATGTAACTAATAGTTCAGGTGGTTGTAACAAATCAGGTTTGCACATTATTTCTATTAATTAAATTCTCAAAAAACCAGTGACAATAAGGTTATACTCTGGTAATATCCTGCATTTGGTGTATGCACTGACATGTATGCTGACAGGTATGCATGGTAGGGTATACAGTTGGATTAAGGTTTCCGAGTCTGTATGTGTTACAAGTTATGTATTACCGGGGTGTATTCTCATTTAATTGATATTTCCTGAGTTTTCCTGTAGTTTGATTTGTATTTATTCTAATTAATCATAACTGTTTCTAATTGTCACGATAGTTTGATAGGTGAGCAGTTGTTCATCGGTAATTCTGATTAAAGACACCTGGATCATATTGAAGGTATCAAAGCTTTGTGTAGGGGAATTAAATCTGAATGTCTGCATACGAGTTGCAAAACTAAATTGAGGTGAGTGCTGGTAATCTGTAATTTTGGGGTTCTTATATAAAAAGGGTCATGGGATTTCATAGAGCTGGTAGGTCATTTTTACAACAATTTAATAATTAAAGCCAAGTTCAAAGTGGCCTTCATCTTCTTAAATGCAGCATTCTGCACGACGTATCCATGCTTCTCTAAAACCTCGTATAGCATCAGGACGAAGCCTGATAGTTGCTGCGGCAACCCCATCCGATTTTGTAGCTCTTCTTGCGTTTCATCCAGCCCCACAGAAAGTAAACCAATGGCTTAAAATCAGGGGATCGTGGCGGCCATTTAACAGGACCGTTGCGCCCTACTCATCGGTGATCATACGTTGTGTTTAAATAATCTGACAATATGCGAATAGTGCGCCAGTGCACAGTCATGCATAAACCACATCCCCTGCCTATTGGCAATCGGAATATCTTGTAGAAGCTCAGGGAGATTATCCTGAAAAAAACTGCAGTTAAGAAACTCCTGAAAGCCTAGGTGGCAAAAAGAAGGGGCAACTAAATTGTCGCCTAGAAGACCACATCAGACATTTAATGAAAAGGTATGTTGGTAATGTGTAGTAGCAGTCGTATGAGTCTTTTCATCATCCCAGGTATGGGTGTTTCGATAATTAGTAATCCCATTTCTCGTAAAGCAGGATTCATAGGTAACGAGTTGGGATCTCGTGTGCATTTTCGAATTAACCACAAGGAGAAATGTCTGCGCTTGTTATAATCACGTGGTAGCAGTTCTTGTACAGGGGTAACGTGATATGGGTACAGTTGTTGTACGCGCAATGTTCGCCATATGCTGGTGGAGGATACATCGAAACGAAGAGACAATCTTCTGGTGCTAGTACTAGGAGATAACTGAACAACATCGAGTATTTCTTCTTCAACGTTAGCGGTTTGTCTAATTCTTTGTTGACCGGCGTTTGCTAGTAAAGGGTTTAACGTCCCATTTTCCATGAGGCGTCTTTCAATGGCCTCAAACGTTTTGCGATTTGGTATTCTTCGGTTGGGATAGGTTTCACGATATCTTTGAACGGCTGCAAGATCATTTTGATGTACCTGGCCATACGTTAAAAGCGTGTCTGTTTGTTCTGCAAATGTTAACACATTCGTGATGTCACCAATGATAATCCACTTGAACCGACACACACAACTGACTCACTCGTATAGGCACAGAACGAGACAATCTGATGAGTCTACACCCACAGAGTCTAATACGGAATGACAGATATGTACTACCCTTTTCAACAAATGAACATATGTTAATGTTCAGAGAGATACGTATTTAACATCTGATATCTAGGATATAAACTAATTTTAAACATATGTTTATATGACCTTTATTGTTTATATTGTGGTAGAAAACCCATACCTTAAATATTGCCGAGCAATTCCGAAACACCCTGTATATATATATATATATATATATATATATATATATATATATATATATATATATATATATATATATATATATATATATATATATATATATATATATATATATATATATATATATATATATATATATATATATATATATATATATATATATATAGCATATGCTTAAATGCAAATTCTTGTTATATTTACAGAAATGTGTCCCATGAGAATAACCATGGCCTAATACCTAAAAAAATTGAAAAAAAGGGTTAGAAATTAACTACAACAAGCGAAAACATGAATGATATCAGTAGTAAGTGATATCTTATCTGTCAATGACACTTGATTGTTTTTCTACATTAGGCCATGGTTATTCATTAGAGCAGGATTCATTCAAAGGATTTGTGCCTAAGGCTCTTTCCCCCATAATAGAAGAACCTGACAATTATTATCAGCTGAATTTCAATGATGAGTTCAGCGAAAAATCGGCCGAATCTTTTGAGGGATTTGATCCGGAGGGTTTTTATATTGAGGAAAACTATATGGAATTACCATTCCTTATGAAGCATAGCCATCGGAGGAAGAGCGACAGATGGACGTCACCTGTTTAAAGGGGATGGATTCACCTAAGAACCTACTCCACGACGACTGCGATCTAAAGGAAACGCCACACCGCATGACTACATCATGGATCAACCATTGGAATATCGCCGCGTAAAGAAAAAGCTATGTTTTCGCGATCGATGAAATAGTGCCGTGTTCAGTGTCGTACAATGTGCATTAAAAATAATTGTTATACAAAATGAAATATAATGCAAATAAATAAAATACATATTAAAATTTGTAGAGTAGTTTCATTTTGTAAGAAAATATTCATACAAAGTATTAGGTATTAAATAAACAATTACAAAAAATAAACATTTTATAAAATTCAAATAACATATCGAATATATATAAATATTGGAAAACAATAAACATTGAATAAATATTAAAATTGAATTGATTCGACGAAAAATTCGTATTCGCCACTTGTGTAGCTCCCATCAACATAAAGGAGATACACTCCCGAGTCTGGGGACTACGTACGTCAACTATTCGTCTCCATTCTAAGAGTTTAAACTAATCTTCAATTACTATAAGTTTCCAAATAAAAACCACGCCCGTATTTTGTATAATTCCGGTCTGTTAAGTTTTTTTAACATTATTTATTCGTTTTGGTTATCCGTTCTCAAACTGAAGTTTTGTTCGATTACAAATTGCTCTCAACATCTATTTATCTACAAATTCTTGTCAACTAATAAACGGAGTTTTAATTACACTTTTCTTTGACCCTCATTGCAATAATTTCACTGTAATCGTTCCTTTCTGTGATCGAATGGTCTTCACCACGCATCTGAAAATCTTCTAGCCGTGATAGTCATTCAGCATCATCAACTTCTAGATAATCAACGCCTTCATTCACCAATCTGTGGACTCCACAACAACTGTGAGTGTGACTACAACCTTTATTCTTTTGTTTTTTTCTGTTATTAGTATAGAGTTGCGTGATATTTCTAAATATATATATATATATATATATATATATATATATATATATATATATATATATATATATATATATATATATATATATATATATATATATATATATATATATATATATATATATATATATATATAGGTCTTCAGGAGAGGAGCCTTCCCGTGGCAAGACCGACATCAAAATTCGACTGGAGCTTCAGATACAGCGACTCCGCCGAATGCAGATGCAATGCCTCTCCGCCCCCCAACCCCGAGCAAGCTTGGGGTCACGAGCGAGGGAAGCTCACCTCGCCGCAGTCCGGAGAAATCCGAGATCTTTCAAGCAACTATTTCTCAACACACTCCTACCGTTCTTTCACCATTTTTTCATTTCAGGAGGAGACTAGGCTGGCTTATCATCTCCTCCTCCTCCTACTAAAAGCCGGTGACATAGAGAAAAATCCGGGGCCTGTAATCTGGCAGTGCCCGATCTGCAGCAAAATAGTCAGGAGGGACTCAATAAAATGTAACAACTGTCACAAGTGGATCCACAGACAATGTTCCCCTTTTCAAAGGCTCCCACCTACAAACCACAACTGGAAATGTCAAATATGCACCCCCCAACCACTTTAAACCCTATCATTCAAAATTCCCCAACCTCTACAATAAACATCCTACAAATCAACATAAACGGCCTCCACAACAAACACAAAGAACTAGAAACATTCCTACACAAACACAACATCCACATAGCACTTATACAAGAAGCCCACCTACCAATAAACCAACCCCCTCCAACTTTTTACAAATATGACTCCATCTACTCTCATCACACACCCAACAACCACTCACTATTAACCCTCATTCACAACTCTATAAATTACTCCAACACATCCTCACAACATGCTAACACACAAACTGACAACACATCAAAAATTCAAGCCTTCTCAATAACGATAAACAAAACAACGCACAACATAATAAACCAATACATCCCTCACCAAACATTCACACACTGTTCATTGAACTACTTACCTAACCTCACCACAATAACAAATCTCCCAAATCTCTTGATATGCGGAGACTTCAACGCCCACCACCCGACTTGGTATAAAAACCAAGACCCCGACTCAAGAGGAAACCACATTATCACCCACTTGGAACATCTTAACATCCTAAACAACAAAAACCTCCACACCAGAATCCCCCACAAATCAACCAATCCCCCACATCCCCCCAGACATCACCTTCTGCTCTCCAAACATTCACCCTCTCCTACAATGGACCACAGAAACCGATCTAAACTCCGATCTAAACCTACCAATAATTATAAAATACCACATTAAAAACAAACCCACACACAAATCAAAAACTACATTTACCAACTACAAAAAAGCAAACATGGACCGGCTTCACCAATTACATAGACGAAAACCTCACAACAAACGAAATTACAAACCTATCCTCCCTCAAATCAGCAATCAAACATCTCACCCACACAATTCAGAAAGCAGCCAACATCTTCATCCCAAAAGGTCACATTAAAAAATACAAACCAAACCTCACCCCCGAAATCACTTCTGTCATAAAACAAAGAAACGCATTTAAACTCCTAAACAACCCCACACAACACACCAAAACACAAATAGAAAACCTAAACAACCAAATATCAACCCAAATAAAAAATCACACTGTGAGCCTCTGTGCTCAATCTCTATTACTGATATTTTTAACAGATAGATGTCATGGAAGATTCTCAATGAAGATCCTTAATATTTTCTAAGGGATAAAATGGTCTTCACTTCCATATATTATTTTTCTGAAGGGATAAAATGATCTTCACGTCCATATTTATCTAGCTAAGTCTATCTTTTGTTTATTGCATTCTGGGGTTAAGGGAGTAATTTCTGTATTTTTCTTTACAGATAATTCTTTACAAATATACTTTAAAAATAGACAATATAAACAAGTATATATATTTTTCGAATAAAAACACTAAAACAAAGTGCATAAATATCAAGAAAAATATAATTAAGGAAAGCGATAAAAAGAAAGAAAAACTGTGGATTATTCTCAATTGATTGGAATACCTACAATCCAGACAATCCACGTAAGTGTTTGTTCATTCATTGTTGTTTATATTACAATAAAAACAAATTGTTCAACATACCTTTTAACAAATTTTACTTCTTTTCGTAGTTCCGGGGAAGGAACTACCTTCACACGACTATTTATTCAACCTTTTAAGAAGAATCCTTGTTCCTTACATTCCTTCAAAGTTAAGAATTGACTTCAGGTAATTCTTTATTGACAATCAACTCGTCAATAACATTCCTGTCAGTTCTGAACCAGAGCTCTAATCTGTTCAGCTCTTTCCTTAACCTTCCTCCAAGTTCTGACCTTGTTGTCAAGAGTTTATTCATTGTCCATTATCATCATCATCATTCAATATTGGTTCCGAATTAAACACCTTTACCAATTCTCCGTGTTTTCTTCAACCTTGAACTACTGAAAAAGTTCTTGTTGTGTACTCGTTGCATTTGCTATTTAAGTAATCAAATAGCACTCGCGGAACACTGGAAGTCATCTGTTCGCGAACGTAGATAGCAGCATTAACCAACAACCTCGTGTCCTGACGAAATGGAGAAGAGGACACAGCAGTTCAAGTCCCGACATCGTCCATCACTTAAAGGCGAAATGGAAGACTCAATTGAATCAACCAGAGCCTACTCCTCATCAGGGATTGAAAACCAACGGTGGGTGAAAAGTATTAAATTTTCGTTTTTTTTTATTTAATTTAACTATATCGTAATTTGTTTTTCTTTTGTTTGGATATTCACAGTTGCGCGAATACCTTACAGACACAACCAACAACTACCAAAACTACCTCGTTAAAAACTTGGACAACACAAACAGCAAAAGAGTCTGGAAAACAATCCACACCATTCACAACGCAAAAAACAGCCCACTCCCCACTCACGAAACACCAACCAATCCTACAACACAAACTCCATTGACCCCCAAACAACACATCAACTTACTGGCCACACATTTCGCAAAACAAAGCAGCTTACCCACTCACCCCCAAAATAGGAAGATAATCAAAACACTGAAAAAACTTCGCAACAACCAAAACAACTTAATCGTCATCACACCCACAAACACACAAAACACCATTAAAACCATCAAAAACTCTCCAGCAACAGGACCAGACAACATATCAAACATTCACCTAAAACACCTATCCAACCACACAACCACATACCTAACCACCATCTTCAACAAATCCATCCAACTCAACTATATCCCTCCCCAATGGAAAAAAGCATTAATCATTCCTAAACTAAAACCTGGCAAAGACCCATCAAACCCCTCCTCATATCGCCCAATCTCCCTCTTATCCACTATCTCAAAACTACTTGAAAAACTAATACTAAATTCTATCCTCCAATTCATCCCACAACAAAGCTTCCAACACGGTTTCAAACCCAACCACTCCACCACCACAGCACTCACCAACATCATCCAACCAATAATAAACGGACTAAACCATAAACCACATCACAAAACAATATTAATAGCAATAGATATAAACAAAGCCTTCGATACTGTCCCGAGACACAATCTAATCCATAAAATCCTCCAATCCAACATCCCAACAAACACAAGAAATGGTTAGCCAACTTCCTATCAGGAAGAACCGCCCAAATACAACAAAACGGCCAAAAATCTCGGACCATAAACATAAGAAACGGAGTACCCCAGGGAGCCATACTATCCCCCACACTATTTAACCTATACACAGCAGACCTCCCTCAACCCCAAACAACTCACACCCACATTACTTCATACGCCGACGACATAACTATTGCCACCACCCACCAAAATCTCGTTACCGCAACAACAATCACACAAGACTACTTAACACTAATCCAAACATGGCTGACAGAAAACCGGATGACGGCATCCCCAAACAAATCCTCCATAACCCTCATAACAACAGACAAACACCTATCCAACACCCACCCACAAGTTCTCCTAAACAACATTCCCATACCCCTCAACAAAACTCCAAAGATTCTCGGCCTAACCTTTGACACCCACCTCACTTTCACCAAACACATCCAAAATACCACCTCAGCCGCAAACAGAAAACTCAACATCCTCAAAACAGTGGCCAACACAGACATAAACAACAACATACAAACCTCAATTGCCATCTACAAACAATTTATACGCCCCACCATCAACTATGCCTCCCCTGTCTGGCACAAATGCTCTCCAATCAAAACTTAATGACACTCGAAATAACGCAAAATAGAGCCCTCCGCACAATCACCGGCTGCACTTCCACAACCCCTCAACATCATCTACATAATGAAACCAAAATACCTTTAAAGAACCACCTCGAAATGATAGGCACTCAATTTTACGCAAAAACCCGTCTACCCACACACAAATGCCACAATACTCTCCTCCAACCTACCAAACACAGATTAAAACAATCTCCATCATCCACTGGTACCTTCTACAAACAAATCCTAAATCACATCCCCCCACCTCCCCCAATATCACAACAACCAAACATATTCACACTCAACTAACGCATTCCTACTTGATCAACAGACCACCAAACAACATCCTTGACACACCCCCTCCCGAAATAAACCCCGACTTCAGCAACCTCCCAAGACACTCACAAATCTCATTAGCAAGACTGAGATGTGGGCACCACCCAAACTTACAACAATACAAACATAAATTCAAAATAAACCAGACAACATCTCCCAATTGTACCAGATGCGGAGAGGCCCCGTACGAAAAAATATTATTATGCAATGAATATTTTATTACCTCAGTCACCCAACTCTAGCAAGGACTTAAGTCAGAGAAATTTAAGATTCTGATTAAGATTACTTATAGAGGAAATGGTCCACTATATTATAAAAGTAAAACAATCAAGAAAACTGGAGTATCGTATAAAAAAAAAATAATAATTAATTAATCTTTAATTTATAAGTAAACCCAGTGAGCTTATCAAGTTAGGACCTTAGGTCTATAAAGAATACAAAAATTCCTCACCTTGTTTATAGTTAATAATTTCTGAAGCTTCTTAGGACCGGTCCTTTGTAAATAAATAAGCCACTGGTTTTGGGCTGTTTTATTAATTAATTTTAATAGCTGTCATGATATATATTAAGTTTTCACTTATAAACTTAAGTTACACATTGTTCCTATTAATCAGCTATATCTAGCCCAAAGCCGCTTTTTATTTGTTTTTTGTTTTTTAGTTGGTTTTCATTTCTTCTCCTTTGTAACCATAGGTCTCAAAACTAAATTCATCTCACCATGGTTTAAATTTATAAATTAAATATATATATATATATATATATATATATATATATATATATATATATATATATATATATATATATATATATATATATATATATATATATATATATATATATATATATATATATACTTACTTATGTTTATATATATATTATACCCCGGAGACCGAGTCACACTTTCTATTACAGTCTTTCCAACTCTCGCCCCAGAATCTCTTGGGGCATCACTACCTTGAAAGATCTCTGGACGAGGCAGACTGCGGCGGGTGGCTCATTAGCGAAGTGTGGCCACCTCAGCGTGGTCAGGGGGTGAGAAGGTAAAAAAATAAAATAAATATATATATATATATATATATATATATATATATATATATATATATATATATATATATATATATATATATATATATATATATATATATATATATATATATATATATATATATATATGTGTGTGTGTGTGTGTGTGTGTGTGTGTGTATGTGTGTATTTTTCTTAAAATTTCAGAATTGGTGTCAGTATCGGTCAAGTTGAAAGTCTTTGCATCGGTATCGGGAAAAATTTTGGTATCGCTCCATCCCTAATATATATATATATATATATATATATATATATATATATATATATATATATATATATATATATATATATATATATATATATATATATATATATATATATATATAATTAGCGATGGATCGTATGTCATATTTTCTCATTTGCGGTTGCGGATGCGGATGTTAAATTTTCGAAAGTACGGATGCGGATGGATGTTGAATTTTCGAAAGTGCGGATGCAGATATTAATTTTGATGAGGATGCTCCGCGGATGCCATCACTAATATATATATATATATATATATATATATATATATATATATATATATATATATATATATATATATATATATATATATATATATATATATATATATATATATATATATATATATATATATATATATATATATAGAGTGCAAGCTGAAAAGTAACGCCTGTTCTGCCGTAAAATCTCGTACACTGCAGATAAGGTAATAAAACAAAGGTTTATTCAATGAACATATAATATTATTTTCCTACACAATCTCCTCGATCATCCATATATTTCTGCAAACTTTGAACCAACTTCTCAAAACCGGTTGAAAAGAGGTCTTGATCTGTTTTCCGGAAACAGTCTGCCACTTCTTTCTTTACCTCATCCTCTGAAAAAAAATCTCACTTACTGAACACTCTCCTTCAAATTTGGAAATAAGTGAAATTCATTGGGGGCCAGGTCAAGACTATGGAATGACCAGGGTTCCGGCCTCGGCTAAAAATCAGGGAAAACCGTGGTTTGCCTGCAGGGGTTATAATGGGAAATTATCTTTATGGGGAAAGTCCAATTTAAAAAAAAAATAAAAAATTTAATTTTCAGCCGATTCTCCTGAAATTTTCAGTGTATTTTTTCCCGGTGAAAAAAGTCCATTTCCAGAGTTTTTCTGAGTCTATAACAAATAAAGCTTTTTTGAAAATTTGACCCTTTTTCAAATGAATGGTGGGGCCAAATCACTTTTCGGAATGACCTGTAATTTGAACTGTATATTCAGAATTCTATGGGCCACAAAAACTTGTTACAGACTTTTGTTCCCAGAGTTCTAAAAAAAAAAAATTATAAGCCCAAAACTGACCATCAAAAAAAAAATTTTTTTTTTGAAAAAAAAAATCATCTTTTCGGACAAAATAAATTTAAAAAAAAAAAATACAACTATAACATTTCTTATTTTTGGTGGGTGTATAGAGGAGGGATGGGGCTACAAATTTCCACTCTATACTTTATCCGATGCGATTCGTTGGTTTCGAGATATAACCTCTCAAAAAAGGTTCATTTTTGACAAAATTTTAAAAATTCCCCAAGTTTGAGAGGCTATATCTAGCTTCAAACAAATAACATTTAATAATGCACTAAATAAAAGTTGTAGCCCTGCCCCTCTAAACAATATTCAAAAATAAAAAAAATAGTAGGTAGCATTTAATAATTCTTTTCTAAGGAATGGTACGATATTTGAAAAAATAATTTCAAGTGCTTTTAACTTTTTTTCTAGAAGTCATACCAAAAATCTGTCCCACTAATGCAAGAAATTGGGGCCAAGATTATTCAGTAAAATTTTCAGCTCATTTGGACCAGTGGTTTGACCCCGCTATTCAATTTTTTCAACTTTGGGTCCATATAACTTTCAAACTGTTATAGACTCAGAAAACGCTCAAAATCAACTTAGAACTTCCGGAAAAAATGCATATACCCTGAAAATTTGAGCTTAATCAGTCAAATAAAAATAAAAAAAAAATTCAAACAAAATATATTAAAATTAAGAATTTTTTTTTCTTTTTTTTTTTAAATATATTCTTTTCCTTTGTTTCTTTTGACCGCTCCTTTTCTGCTAGTGAATGTTCATCTTTGTGTTTTAATTTTAGATGCCCCATAAAGATTTGGTTGAAAATTTTTTACTTGGGGCACCAGGAGATCCTCTTCTAATTTCCTGACCGCAGATGTTATATTTAGCTATTTCGAGCACATCCTGAAACATTGAAAAGTACTCCCATACTGTTGAAGCTGATCTTTTAGCCATTTTAACTGGAAGTATAAACAAAACATTAATTTTGAAATAAAGTAGCTAAATGATAAAAGTTTGATACATAGCAATAAAATAGCAATATGTATAAATACAGGCGATATTGATAATTTTATATCTTACATTTTTTCAAACTTTACCTTAGGGTCTTACCTAGGTAAACCTGTTGAATCACTATTGTGAATCAGGAAAAAAAAAAATTTTTTTAAATTTTCATACTTTTTTTTAAAACTTTTATTATACAAAATCTGTAATTTTCAGAAAATTTTTTTGGAGAAAATATATATAGTCATTAATTTAAGTGAATGTTGGCTGTTCTACTCCTTTCTTATAATTAAATAAATCTCGATTAAATTTATATCTAATTTTCTTAACATAAAATTTCAGTGCTTTTAAATAAATAGAATTTACAAATTTTATGAAACCCCGGTCATAGCCCAAGCCCTGGCAAAATTCCAGCCCCTGTAGGTCCCTAATCAGAACTATAGAGTGGGTGATCAATGACCTCGAAGTTGAAGCGTTGAAGCGTCTGGGCACTGCAATGTCGTCCAGCATTGTCATGATGCAGGAGGAAAACGGCATAATTGAAGGTTGCGATTCTTCAATTTCTAGAGAGTTTCCAATAACGATCGAAGTTTACAGTCGTGCCCTTCGACAGATATTCCCAATAGATGAGACCCTTCACATCCCAGAATACTGTCAGCATGTACTTACCAGCCAAAATTCAGTCTTAAATTTTCGTACGCCAGGTGAGCTTGGGTGTCTGAACTCCATAGAGGTTCGTTTTCCCTCTGGATCGTAGGTGGTGGATCCACGTTTCGAAATTGAGAAATTCTGCACAACTTTGGCATGCAAAAATTCAATCACTGCACGTTGCTTCAACAAAAATATCACTATTAGTTTCCATTTCTCTATCACTGCACAACAATGAAATCAAATAACTATACCGTTCGCAAGTCAAATCTATTCTACAAGCTTCAATCTTTCGAATGCAGGTCTGAACATATTTATACCCGTTTCCGTTGCTACGTTGCTAGCAACGCATCAACAGTTATTTTTCGGCGTGCGTGCGTGTGGTTGCTTTATTTAAATGTACATGATTTATTATAGAGGTTTATATTTGAAGGGAAATGTATACAATTTATTAAAACAAAAGCTGATATAGAATTTTTTAAGTATTATAAAGTTATTCGGCTACTTTCGAATTTTTTTTACCATAAATCTTCAAAACAATAAACTAACTTTGCACTTCAAACTTAAACTTCTTGATAAGAAATAAACCAAAATAAATTAAAAAACAACAAATTAAAAGGTGAAACAGGAGAAGCTCTTTTAACTCACAAGAAATCAGCTGGTAACTTTCATTATTACTCACTACTATTATTTTTAAGTCATGAGCTACATGAACTAGACGACATCCATTTTACATATCTCAAAATTACAAAATCTCTAAAATAGTGAATTCATTCTTAAAGAAAATAAGTCATTTATCACCAACCTCTCTATGTATGAATTAAATACTCATGAAGAAGCTGATCAAAAAAGGATTGAATTTTGGTCTTAAAACAAAATCTAATAAAATTAATAAATGTGTCAAAGTTGAAAAACTCCATAATGATTTTCTCTGTGAGCAACAAATATTATAGAACGTAACAACTAAAAAATCAAGATTACCTTAAATCCAAACTTAAAACTTTTTCTTTTTTATTTTGTTAAAGATTCAACACTACAATAATCATGCCAAAAAAGATAAGGAAACAATCTCCACACTAAAAAAAACAATCATAATTTAATTATCAAACGATCAGATAAAGGAGGTGGTATAGTAATAATGAATAGACCAAGTTACGAAAGTAAACTGAAAAACATCCAAATGACACTCCCAAATTTACTCCTACATCCCCAGAAATAAATAATATTAACAAAAACAAAATTAATACAATAGTCTACGAAATTAAAAATAAAGTATCAAATAAAATTAAGGAACAGGATATTATAATGTTGGACACATTTACGAACTGCCTAAAATATATAAAAACTCGAAAGTCTCTCTCCTACGTCCGATAAGATCTATGCGTGGTACAGTTACGGATGACATCGCTCAATATCTAGACAATATAATCGTCCATATTTGAAAACTTTTTATACAGTTAAATTCAGCAAAGAAAACCTGTACAAATTATCTAATCTAAAAATCGACAATACTGATATTCTTGCTTCGTTAGACATTGAATCATTATTTACTAACATTCCAGTCATTGAAACTATTAATATTTTCATAGAAAATGGCTACCATTCTAATAGTCTTCCTCCTCCAGATTTATCAGAAGAACATTTGAAGAACTTACTATTAATCTGCTGCACTAAAACACCATTTGAGTTTCAAAATAAGTTATATCTACAAATGGGCCTAATTTTGCAGATTTTAGTATGTCTAAATTAGAACACATTGTCATTGAAGAAAATATTTTCAATCCTAAATTCTATATAAAATATGTTGTTGACACACTAGCTATATTTAAAAGCCAGGACAACATCTCTTTGTTCATGAACAGATTGCAAGAATCATATTGGTTAAAATTTACCTAGAAACAATTTAATAAACTCTCTTGACACTAAAATCAAAATTAATGATAATGACAGTATATCAACTGGTATACACATCAAACCCACTGATAATGGATTATACTTTAACTATAACTCTTATTCCCTTGATATTTACAAAAAGACAATTGTCAAGACCATTATATATCATCAAGCTTACAATCTATGCTCTGATTGGAAATCCTTCTATGAAGAAATTAGAAACATTAGACAAAATTTAATAAATTGCAATAACCTCTTATGTATAACTGAAAATTTGAAATGTCTAATCGGATATATATATATATATATATATATATATATATATATATATATATATATATATATATATATATATATATATATATATATATATATATATATATATATATATAGTATATATTATTTATATATTTTTTACTATCCGCGGATGCGGATGCGGATGCGGTTGCGGATATTCAATTGCGGATATCCGCAGATGCGGATGCGGATGCGGATAGTTTAATTTTTTAAGAGTTTTTGCCATAGATTCTTGGAATTTTAAATATAATATCCAGAATCTATGTTACCAGGGTGTGGGACGGGGACCCAACTCTTGAACACCCCACCAACCTCTTTCACCAACCTCCCAACCCCACCCATTTGGAAAAAGGTTATATATATATATATATATATATATATATATATATTATATATATATATATATATATATATATATATATATATATATATATATATATATATATATATATATATATATATATATATATATAGCCAGTAATTCAGTATTTACACTTCACAGTTTCACATATTCCATTTGAAGTTAATAATTGGTAAGTTATTTTTTAGAAATAAAAGCTTTTGGGCTCTTTCAGGTGAAAGTTTGGTTCGCTTTTCGTCGTAAATGAGGCCTGCTCCACTGAAAAAACGACGCTCACTAGCAACACTAGTTGAAGGACATGCTAAATAAGTCCTTGCCAGCTCAGCAAGAAAAGGGAAACTTTTGCAATTATCTCTCCACCAAACCAGTTGGTCTTTATCTGCCTCCAAACGTGGGAGTTTCAGATAATTTTCAATAATCGATATTGTATCCTTTGACACTTCTGACTGTGATTCTTCATCTCTGCTGGAAGCTAGAAGATCTTTCATTGATTTAGCAATGCTTAAGCTAACAGATTTTGTTTCTTTTGTATCTGACAGCTTTTGCTTTTTCTTGAAAGGCGTTATTTTAGCTGTTTCTATCATCTCATCGCATAAGCATCCTAATTTGATTTTAACATTCTGAGAAAAAAGTGGTTTAAAAAATTTTGTTTTGTACCTAGGATCTAAAAAGGTTGCAATTGTATAAGCATCATCATTTTCCAGGTTTTCAAATCTGTCGTTCATCTCCTTCATTAATGTTTCAGTCATCCTTGAAACTCCCTTAGACTTAATAACATTTGTTAACACAACTTTCAATGTTGAAACAAGTGGTATCACATCTGACAAACATGATTCAGCTGAACTTATAGTCTTTGTTAATTCTTCAAAAGGCTTAAGGATATTAATACAATTATTTAAAATGTCATTTTCGTCAGCTGTTAGAGGCTTTATTTTTGTGCTGCTTGAAGCATAAAGGCAAATGGCCTCATTAATTTCGCTCATCCTCTCAAGCATATGCAAACTACTATTCCAGCGTGTTTGAATATCTTGCATGACAGAAAGTGGACGAACATTTAATCTTGTTTGTATTTTCTTCAGCTCATTTTGGGCTACAACGGAGTGATTGAAATGCGTAGCAATTAACCTACATTTGGTTATTAAATCGGATACACATTTTTGACTCATAATGGAATTTTTAACTACTATCTGAGTTTGGTGTGCAAAGCAATCTACATTTTTCACTCTTGCCAGAGAAAGTGCTTTTTTTTATATTTGTGCCCGAATCCCTGACTACGCAGTGCACTTCAATTTAATGAAATCTTCCATTTTGTCAGCATCTTTTCAAATACAGTTTCAAGATAGTCGCCTGTATGGCGCTCAGAAAGAGGTTCTGCATTCAATACAAAGTTTTGCCTTTGAAAGTTTTTATCGATTGCATGATACGTAATTTTTTACTATCCGCGCATGCGGATGCGGTTGCGGATATCCAATTGCGGATATCCGCGGATGCGGATATTGGAAAAATGATGCGGATATCCGCAGTTGCGGATGCGGATATCCGGTCCACCTCTAATATATATATATATATATATATATATATATATATATATATATATATATATATATATATATATATATATATATATATATATATATATATATATATATATATATATATATATATATATATTAGTGATGGATCGGATGTCATATTTTCCAATTTGCGGATGCGGATGTTGAATTTTGGAGAAGTGCGGATGCGGATGCGGATGTTGAATTTTCGAAAGTGCGGATGCGGATGTTGAATTTTCGAAAGTGCGGATGCGGATGCGGATTTTGAATTTTCGAAAAGTTTGGATGCGGATTGAATTTTGATGCGGATGCGGATGCGGATGCGGATTTTAATTTTGATGAGGATGCGGATGCGGATGCGGATGTTAATTTTATGAGGATGCGGATGCGGATGTTAATTAATATATATATATATATATATATATATATATATATATATATATATATATATATATATATATATATATATATATATATATATATATATATATATATATATATATATATATATATATATCACTATCACCTTTCCCACTTTCGTGAGGTGGTGCCCGCCACAATTCCCTTACAAACATAACTATTCTTACCTTTCAACGCTTTCACCACCTCCCCCCATCTCTGTCTCCACAAATCTTCTACCCTCGTCTAAACTCAAATTCCTTCCATCAAAATCACTCTCACTCCATCCATCCATCTCTCCACTTCGGCCTTCCCCTCCCCCTACCCTTCCCCTATCTACATCGGATCTACGTACCTTGCCAACCATTCTGTTCTCTTTCATTCTTCACATATGTCCAAACCATTTTAGCACATCCTCCTCCTCTCTATCAATTACACCCTTCTTCCATTTACACATCTCCCTTATTCTTTCATTTCTAATCCTATCAATCCTTCTCAATTTATATATCGCTCTCAAATCTTTCATCTCAAAGATATTGAAACTTTTTCTCGACCGAGCACTTATCGTCTATGTTTCACACACATACAATACAGAAGGTGAACACATACATTCAAACATTCTTATCTTTATTTCTTTCGAAATTTTTCCTTTCTTCCATACTTTTCTTAGGCCCCCCAATACTTTCATTCCTTCTACCACTCTGTTCTTTATTCCTTTTTCCGTCCCACCATTATCTTCCACCCAACATTACTAGATATTTGAATTCATTCACCTCCTCAAGTTTCCATTCTCACACTTCTACAAACCAATTCCTCCCTCCACATTTCCTCATCCCCACCTCCAATCCTCATAACTTTATTCTTCGCTGGATTGAATTTCAATCTCGTGTTTGCACATTTCCCTTCAAACTCTCTCACAAGTATTCTCATCTTTTCTCCAGATTCTGCCACCAACACATGCCGCATCACCTGCAAAAAGTAAAACATTCACTTCAGGGTTCCATATTTCTCAACGTAATACTCTTCCCTTCTCTCTCCATATTTCTAAGTAAACAATTCATCAATAGATTAAATAACATGGAGATATTACACACCCCTGTCTCAATACCACTCCTATGCTAAACCAATCCGATAGTTCTCTGATCCCCCTCACTCTTGATCTACAATCCGCATGCATATATATATATATATATATATATATATATATATATATATATATATATATATATATATATATATATATATATATATATATATATATATATATATATATATATATATATATATATATATATATATCCTAAATTCTACCGTGGCTCGAACGGTAGAGTGATTGACTCACGTGCTTGAGGGCGCCGGTTCGATTCCTCTTGGGAATCCTAGGTATATACTACCTAGAAAAGTTCCTCTCCTCGAATAGGGCAATGCCCGTGAGAAGTGAACTTTATATAAAATATATATATATATATATATATATATATATATATATATATATATATATATATATATATATATATATATATATATATATATATATATATATATATATATATATATATATATATATATATATATATATATATATATATATATATATATATATATATATATATATATATATATATATATCGGATGTCATATTTTCTAATTTGCGGGATGCGGATGTTGAATTTCCGAAAGTGCGGATGCGGATGCCATCACTAATAATATATATATATATATATATATATATATATATATATATATATATATATATATATATATATATATATATATATATATATATATATATATATATATATATATATATATATCCGATAGTCTGACTGTATGTTGATGTACTAAACTCTATAAAAATAACAAAAACATCGAAAACATGGAAAATAGTATAAAATTTTACTTTAAAACTTTAACCCAATTGATTTTAAAACAAGGAAAAGTGTCTACGAAACATTAAAATCCTATATCAAAATATCAGTTAGACTGTATCATAAATCCAAGAAATTCTCATCCTGTTTTTATACAAGAGGTACCTCATCTGATAGTCATCATATTGTGTACCAATTCTAATACATTTTGATGTACAGACTAACAGACTGTAAGACAGAGCGTATCAACATAAATTCAAACCAGGCAAGATTTATAAATATTTCAACGTAGAACACGGAAAATCAACACTTCAAAATATATCAACTTATTTTAAAGCCCTGTATACTTTGGATGAAGTCCAAAATTAAAAATTGCAGATGCCTTTTACATTAAAAGCTACAAATCCGACATTAACATAAAATTCAATGTTATGAATTGATAAAATATCTGAAATATTTTATCAATATTATTATAATGTTAATTTTTTTTTGCATGGTTCTAAGGACTGGGAACCCTTTCAACCAGATTTTATTCCCATGTACGATTGCAGGAATTTCAAATTTCTGCAATTGACTCCACTCTGCATCATGCGGGATAATATGGTGTATTGCATAAAAAAAAAAAAAATTTTATTTTAATGTAATTTGTTTGTGTAAATTCATTCACTGCTAAAATTTCAAGCTCTGAAGATGTCCCAAGTTTGTGGACGAAACGCCTTAGCTAAGAAATAAAATCATTCATTTTATTTTATTTCTAAATTATTCTAAAGAAATATTTTAAAGAAAATTAACTTAGAACAGAAAGTAATTTTTAGATCCATGGAAGGGAAATGTATACAATTTAATAATAATAATAATAATAATAATAATAATAATAATAATAATAATAATAATAATAATATAATAATAATAATAATAATAATAATAAATAATAATAATAATAATAATAATAATAATAATAATAATAATGAAATGGAGCAATTTTCAATTTGGACAAATTTTGATCCTCTACAAGATAATTATAAAAAAATAAATATACCAATGAATATTGTTCTTTTTAATTATTATTATTAAAAATAGGCATACCACTAAAAGTTTTACAAAGGATACACCTAAATGCTGTTTTTTTTTAAACGGAAAATAAGCCACTTAAAACTGGAACGAGGTATCAAACTGGTGGGTATACATAAAAATGCTCTAAAATAATGCTCTGTAACTCACTAGATTATTTCTACTTTAACATTTTCATACAAATTGAATGAAGAGTAAAAAAAAGTAATCAAATTTTCAGTTTGGACAAATAAGTTTTACATTCAACTCAAATTAATATCTTTTACATTTTTTATAAAAATGTTCTTGAATATTTGTTCAGCACAATATTTTCAACGCTTAAACATTTTAAATTATGTCATGATTATATTAAAAATCTCCTACATAAACTGTATTAATGTTTGAGTTTATAAAGAATATGAATGTGCATAAATTTCGACATTAAACACATTTTAAATATTAAATACAGTATATTATACTTACTTCCATAACAGTTATTTTTGATGCCGGGTCAACGCAATTAATCTGAGAAATGGCCAGTTTTGCCAATTCTAGAGCTTCTGAAGGTAGCTTTTCAGGAAGAGGCCATGGGCTTGCATTCTGTTTTATATATATATATATAATATATATATATATATATATATATATATATATATTATATATATATATATATATATATATATATATATATATATATATATATATATATATATAGGGTGTTACAGGACCTCACGAACAACCCGTTGTCTCAGAGTTCTACGCATAACATAGTCCAAATAACATAGTCCCGGTTTGTTGTAATTCTGTTTCGTGTGCGTACAGACACGCTTAATGGAACGTTCGCGTAGTGTTGTGTGGGTAGCAGTAAACATGGACTATGAGTTATATGAACTGATTGATATGATCAAATTTGCCGTAATACGTCGCGCCTACGGGAAAGGAGCAGCCTTCGTCCTCAGCATGTTAGGGATGGAAGGCGTGTTGGTGTTGTGAGGACACCTGTGTTTGAGGATGAGGGGGTCGAGATATTCAGCACGGCCCCGTCCGTCATCAAAAATGTGTGCTGTGTTGCATGCTATTGGCGTAAGTCACCCGTCCATATGGAGGGTTCTGCGAGAATCAACCTACATGTGTAACCACCTTCAGAGGGCTCAGGCCGTGGGACAAGGCGATTATACACCTCATATGCACTTCATACAGTGATTCCTTCATCGCTGTGCAAATGATGCCGCCTTCTCCATGAATGTGTTATTCACATACGAAGTCTACTTTACTCGGGACGGTTATTTTAACAGGAGGAATAGCAACGACTGGGACTATGTGAACTTACTTGCGGTTGCTGTTCGATATAACCAACAACGGTTTTCTGTGTAAACATCTGGGTTGGAATTGTTGGCCGACATTTTCTGGGACCTGTAATCCTTCCAGCAAGATAAACGGGAGCTGCATACCTACAGTTCCTGCAGACTGTACTTCCAAACCTGATGAACAACTTACCTCTTGCGGTGCGCTGAAAAATAAGGTTCCAGCATAATGACTCCACAGCACACTTCTGTACTGATGAGTGGGCGCAGCTAGCCGTAGGCTTTGGGGAGCATTGAATTGACGCGCAGGACCTGTTGTGTGGCAGCCACGTTCACCTGACCTGACGCCCCTTGACTTTCATCTTTGGAAAAATGTCAAAGATATGGTGTATGAAACTCCAGTTACCTCTAGAGCTTAGCTATTTGCCAGTATGAAATAATGCATTTCACCACACCACCCAGAATCCTGCCATGCTTGACAGAGTTGAAAGGTCGTTGCTGCAATTTTACCAGGCATTTAATGAGGCGCAGGGCAGACTGTTTGAACACACATTGCCATGTAAACATGCCTTCCAAGAAAATGTGTTTGTTTACAACTGTTTCTATTCTATATCCTAACCGTACGTGGGAGCACACGGACCCATGAACAATAACTTCGAGACGACGAGTTGGGGGTATATGTATTTTAGCAAAAAAATTTCATTTTTGTATGAACTATCAGTCTTACAAGTTTGTCAGTAAAGTCCTGTACCACCATGTGTGTGTGTGTGTGTATTTATTTATTTTTTTCACCTCTAGTGGGCAAAGGGCAAAGGCCAAAGGCCTACTAATATTCCACCAGAGTTAGGGGAAAAGACGGGATCCTGGTCAAAATTAAAGGCCGACATGACCTGATACACGACGTTTGAAGGTGTGTAAGTCATAGGAAGTTGGGAAAATAGAAGAAGGGAGTGTTTCAAGACTTTACCAGTAGAGTACATGTAGGACACAGCATAGCGGTTAAGTCTGGGGTCGGAGAGTTGGACAGATAAAGGATGAGACTGTGTAGAAAGTCGAGTCGCACGAGCCCTTCTCAGTGGAGAAGATATGCGAGGAGAGAGTTCAGAAGAGCAGTGTGAATTGTAATACAATAGTGTAGAGAGAGTGACGCAACATTTCGACGGGCAAAAAGAGATTGGAGAGAATTAGTGAGAGCAGGAGAGTTGAAAAGACGAAAAGCCCTAGACTCCACCTTCTCAAGGAAAGCTGTATGAGTGGAACCACCCCAGATGTGTGTCGCATACTCCATATAGGGGCGAACAACACCCCTATACAGTGCAAGCAACTGGGGTGGATTGAAGAAATACTGAAGGCGCTTCAGAACACCTAACCTCTTAGAAGCTTGTTTAGAAAGAGAGGTGATGTGATCTTTCCAAGAAAGATCATGAGAAAAAGAAACACCAAGAATATTAAGAACAGATGAAGTTTCGAGTTGTGTGTTTTAGAAGAAGATATCATAGTTGAGTGGAAGATTGTGTCGAGTAGAGATGGAGGAATTGAGTTTTGGTGGCACTTGAAAACAACCATGTTCTCTCTGCCCCAATTTGAAATACGAGAAAGATCAGAGGTCAGCTGCTCCAGGGCAACCTTCCTTGCGTCTAGTAACTGTTGTTGGGAAGGGCGCATTTCAAATTGAAAAGAGTAATGAAGGGTGGAGTCATCAGTATAGGACTGGATAGGAGATGAAGTAACAGAGAGAAGGTCATTAATGAAAAGTATAAAAAGAGTGTTGGGGATAGGACAGATCCTGGAGGAACACCATTATTAATAGATTTAAAGGAAGAGCAGTGGCCGTCTACAACTGCTGCTATAGAACGGCCGGAAAGGAAATCAGAGAGAAGGTCACAGAGAGAAGGATAGATACCGAAAGAGGGAAATTTGGAAATCAAAGCTGTGTGTCAGACTTTATCAAAAGCTTTCGATATATATAACGCAACAGCAAAAGATTCACCGAAATGCCGAAGAGCGGAGGACCAAGAATCAGAAAGTTGGGAAAGAAGACCACCAGTAGAACGTTCTTGGCGAAAGCCATACTGGCGATCTGAGATAAGATTAGAAGAATTAAGGTGTTTCCAGATTTTCCTGTTAAGGATAGGTTCGAAAACTTTAGAAAGAACGGAGGTTAAAGAAATAGGACTGTAGTTAGAGGGCTGAGATGGGTCCCCCTTCTTCGGCACAGGTTGAATGAGCGCACGTTTCCAGCAAGAAGGGAAGGTCGAAGTAGAAAGAAAAAGGCGAAATAGTTTACCAAGGCAGGGTGCAAGCTAGGAAGGGCAATTTTTGAGAACTGCAGGAAGAATAGAATCGGGATCATACGCCTTCTTAGTGTTAAGCTCAGAGAGAGCATAAATGATATCTTTAGAAGAAATTATAAAATTAGGCATAAATGGGTTAGAGGGGGTTGAAGGAGGAAGAAAAGCTCCGAATCGTCTAAAGTAGAGTTGGAGGCAAAGGTTTGAGCGAAGAGTTCAGCTTTAGTAGAAGGTAAAATGGCAGTTGTACCATCAGAAGAAACTCGAAGGACACTGTTTTGCAAAATGACAGAAAGGGCGAGAGGGAGAGGAACCAGAAAGATTATTGCATTTTGGGCGGAGAAAAGAGATTTTGGTGTCTCGAAGAATAGATTTTGCACGATTCCGTGATGGAATATATAAATTGAATGAGTTTCAGGAGTTGGAATATATATATATATATATATATATATATATATATATATATATATATATATATATATATATATATATATATATATATATATATATATATATATATATATATATATATATATATATATATATATATATATATATATATATATATATATATATATATATATATATATATATATATATATATATATATATATATATATATATATATATATATATATATATATATATATATATATATATGTGTGTGTGTGTGTGAGCTCGGAAGCACAAGTTTTGAGAACCACTGGAGGAATACCATCAGGACCGTACGCCTTCTTAGTATTAAGCTCAGAGAGAGCAGAAATAACATCTTTCGAAGAAATTCTAATTTTAGGCATAATTGAGTTTGAGGGGGTTGAAGGAGGAGGAATAGCTTCGGAATCGTCTAAGGTTGAATTAGAGGCAAAAGTTTGAGCAAAGAGTTCAGCTTTAGAAGAAGGTAAAACAGCAGTTGTGTCATCGGAAGATACTAAAGGAGGGAAAGAGGAAGAAGCAAAGTTAGAGTTGACATTTTTTGCAAAATGCCAGAAAGAACTTGAAGAAGAGGAACCAGAAAGATTATTACATTTTCTAAAGAGAAAGGAGTTTTTAGTGTTACGAAGGATAGATTTTGCCCGATTCAGGGATGAAATTTAAGTAGCGTGAGTTTCTGGAGTTTGAGGACGACGGTAATCCATGAAGGCAGCATCCCTGCGGCAGATAGCACGAGAACAAGCAGAGTTAAACCAAGGTTTGTTAGGTTTAGTAGAAGGGAAAGAATATGGAATGAATGTCTCCATGCCAGAGAGAATCACCTCGGTAATGCGTTCTGTACACTCCGAGGGACCCCTCCCACGGAAGCAATAATCATTCCACGGGAAATCGAAGAAGTACGACCGCAAGTCCGACCAGCTTGCGGCACCGAAGTGCCACAAACGTTTCCTTTCCGTAGAAGGGGGTCTTTCCTGCGGAAGACTTGAAGAGATAGAAGAGGATACAGAGATAAGAAGGTGATCGGAGGAACCCAGAGGAGGAAAGAGTTTAACAGTATAAGGAGAAGGATTAGAAGTTAGGAAAAGGTCTAGAATGTTGGGTTCATCTCCAAGACGATCAGGGATACGAGTAGGGAGCTGCACCAACTGCTCAAGGTCGTTTTGGATAGCGAAAAGGAAGGCACGTTCACCAGCTGTATCATGAAAACTAGAAGAAAACCATTGGCGGTGGTGAACATTGAAATCACCTAATATGATGATTTCAAAGAAAGGAGAAGAAGAGAGAATGTGCTCTATTTTGGAGTTTAAATAGTCGAAGAATTTAGCATAGTCAGTAGAATTAGGAGATAAATAAACAGAACAAATGAATTTAGTCGCAGAATGGCAAGAGAGCCTAAGCCAATAAGGTGGAAAATTCGGAAGACTCCAAATTAGAGACACGAGAACAAACAACATCGTTGGGCACGTATACACAACAACCGCCTTTGGCTGAAAATTGAGGATAGAGACAGTAGGAGGAAACAGAATAGGGTTTGCTATCAGAACGCTCAAACATCTGAGTTTCGGTCAAGAATAAGAGGTGAGGTCTAGAAGAAGAGGACCATCTGCAGTTCCAGATTACACACTTGGGAGTACAAAGTTAGATGCAATCCTACTAACTTCAGAACAATTGAATGATCTGTTTAAAGATTTATCATTGCCTAAAGAGAAAACAGAGCTTCTTGCCTTCAAACTAAAGGAGAACAATTAATTTGAAGAAAATGTTCGTGTTACTTGCTTCCGAAAGAGAAACTTAGTTTTAAAAACATTCTTTTCCTTAGACACTATTCTCTATTATTATAATCTTAAAAAAAAAACAACACATTATGGATATTCTACTTAAGGCAATCAAATACAATACTAATATATGAAGCGGTGGTGATGTATTAAAAAAAAAAAATCTGCAGAGATCTTAAGGTCATTGGCGAGAGATGTGAATGCAATCAGGATTTACAAAAAATTGCTGTTTCTTACATCTTTGGGGAAGTGAGGTCACTACTAGGGACCGACCGGGGCCGGGGTCACCCAAAATTGGCCGGGGCTGGGGTTGCCTAAAATTTGTAAAGAGGTCAAAAGCACTGAAATTTTAAGTTAAGAAAATTATATATAAATTTAATTGAGGTTTAAATTGTAAGGAAGGAGTAGAATAGCCAACATTCACTTAAATTAATGATTAGATGCATTTTCTCCGAAAAAATTTCAGAAAATTGCAGTTTTGTATAGCAAAAGTTTAAAAAAAGTACAAAAATTAAAAAAAAATAAAAAATTTCAAATTCATAATAGTGATTCAACATATTTACTTAGGAAAACCCTAAGGTAAAGTTTGAAAAAATGTAAAATATATAATTATCAATTTAACCTGTTTTTATACATATCATTGTTATTTTATTGCCATGCATCAAACTTTTATAATTTAGCTACATTATTTCAAAATTACTATTTTGTTTATACTTTCAGTCAATATGGCTAAAAGATCAGCTTCAGCAGTATGGGAGTACTTAACAATGTTTCAGTATAGGCTCGAAATAGCTAAATGTAACATCTGCAGTCAGAAAATTAGAAGAGAGCCTCCGGCTGTCACAAGTAAAAAAAATTTTAATTCTAATTTAACAACAGAAAAAGGAGCGGTCAAAAAACAAAAAAAAAAAAATTAAAGTTTTTTCAAAAGAAAAAAATATAATTTTGTTTGAAATTTTGTTTTGAAAAAAAAAAAAAGAAAAATCTTAAATTTATGAAATTTTTAAAATTTTAAATTTGAAATTTTCAAAAAAAAATTAAATTCTTTGAAAAATTTTTTTTTTTTGAAAAATTTTTTTTAATTATTATTTTTATTATTATTATTTGACTGATTGAGCTGAAATTTTCAAAGTATATGCATTTTTTCACGAAGTTCTGAGTTGGTTTCGAGCATTTTTTTTTTTTGAGTCTATAACGGTTTAAAAGTTATTTGGACTCAAAGTTAAAAAAAAATGAATAACTGGGAAAACCACTGGTCCACATGAGCTGAAAATTTAACTGAATAATCTTAGCCCCAATTTCTTGCATTGGTGGGAATAGATTTTTGATATCACGTTTAGAAAAAAGTTATAAGCACTTGAAAATAAATTTGCAAAAATCGTACCCTTGTGGAGGAAAAAATTATTTTAAAAAAACGCTACCTACTAATTTTTTTTTATTTTTGGATATTATTTAGAGGGAAAGGGCAACAACATTTATTTAGTGCATTATTAAAGGCTATTTATTTGAAGCGAGATATAGCCTCTCAAGCTTTGGGAATTTTTGAAATTTGGTCAAAAATGGACCTTTTTGAAGGCTATATCTCGAAACCAACGGATCGCATCGAATAAAGTTTATAGAGGAATTTGTAGCCCCACCCCTCCTCTATACATCCACCAAAAATAAGACATGTTATAGTTTTTTTTTTTTTTTTTTTTTTTACTGAAAAGATGGATTTTTTTTTCGATAGTTGGTCAATTTTTAGCTTATAACATTTTTCCTATAACTCTGGGAACAAAAGTCTATTAGAAGCTTTTGTAGTCCATAGAATTTTGAATAAAAAAGTCCAACTTTCAGCTCATTCCAAAAAGTGGTTTGGCCCCACCATTCCTTTGAAAAAGGGTCAAATTTCCAAAAAAAAAAAAAAAAAAAAAAAAATTTAGATCGTAATAGACTCGGAAAAACGCTAGAAATGGACTTTTCTTACCGGTAGGTAAAAAAATTTTATATAAACTGAAAATTTCAGCAGAATCGGCTGAAAATTTAAAAAAAATTCGAATTTTTTTTTTAAGTATAATTTGCCATTTTAACCCCGGCTGGCAAACCGCGGTTTTCCCTGATTTTTAGCCGGGGACGGGGCCCCGGTCGGTTCATAGTCACTACTGAACATCACATCAAACGTGATTGGCCATTAAGGTGCGCATATGTTCCAGGCACAAACAAGCAATGTTATGTCTATCCCTTTAGTTGATCCCCAAAAGATACTTCTACCATCTCACCATAATAAATTAGGATTGATGAAGAGTTTTGTTAAAGTAATGCATAATATAAATTCAAACAGTTTCCGAAGATTGTCGCAAGAAATTTGAAGGAGGGAATTTTTGTAAAGCCACAAATCAGGGAACTGTTAAATTATAAAGAGCTTGAAAGGGCATTCAATACTACAGAATTAAAGGATATTTACAGACGAAGCACTTATTTGCACTTATAAGTGCAAATATTCTGGAAAATAATAAGTCACCAGCATATAAAAATGGAATTCAAAACTTTATTAAAACTTACAAAGTAATGAATTGTCATGTCTTTGAAAATGCACTTTCTGCATTGTCATTTAGATTTCTTTCCAGAAAATTTTGAATCTGTACATAATGAGCAGAGTGAGTCCTTCTATAAATACAATTAAAATATAGAAATACCTGATAATATTCATAAAAGAAAAAATCCCACTCGCAATGCTTTTAAGAACTTTTATTGTACATTTTACTGAAAATCAATACCGAAACTGAAAAATAAACCAAAAAAAATTTTTTTAAAATATATATTTGAAAAACTTTATATGCTAGGGAGAAAATTAAAATCAGATTTGAAGTCGGCGGATAAAATGGGTTTTGTAACACTTAAAAAAAATTTTAATTTTGTCAACCAGTGAATTATTTTTAGAAACAAACTTTAATTACAAAAGTGTACCTTACAATGTGCTTTAACATCACAATATCTGAAGATATTACCTAGGATTTACCAATGATGAGATAATATATTTTATACGAACCCCTATAAACGCAAAAATTGGCATACCCCAATCTGAATTTTTTTTTTTTTTTAATAATTTTTTTTTTTAACTAGCATGCAAAATAAGTTTATATAAATTTTAAAATGGTATAGCAAACAAATTTATTTATTTATTTATTTACTTTACTTTTTTTTTTAATTTTTTAAATTTTTTTTTCCGGGAGAGGGATGGGGGTTTATTGCGTGGATTTTTACAGACAACCCTATTTTTAAATGATAAGATCACTTCAGTCTCTTAATTATTTTTATCATCTCATACAGTATGGCTGCCTCCATACAAAAATCCACAAGCACACTACTCACCCCAGAGAAAAGAAAACCCAACACAAACCTAACAGACTTCTCCTTAACACAAAACCAAAAAAAAAAAAAAAAAAAAAAAAAAAAAAAAAAAAAAAAAAAAAAAAAAAAAAAAAAAAAAAAAAAAAAAAAAAAAAAAAAAAAAAAAAAAAAAAAAAAAAAAAAAAAAAAAAAAAAAACATTATCGTTATTTGATATTCAAATAACATTCCCGCTACACGTTAACAATCTCTTCAAGATCAAAGAGAGAAAACTCCTGCAATAGCTTACAGACAAAAATTACCCTTCAGGTGCATGGACTCTTGTACCATCAAAATCTAAGGAACAAATTAGAAATCACTCTAAACATGACCCTAAGAATAATTTATTAATCTGATTTTTTCTCAATAAAATATATAGTAAAATTTAATATAACTGGTGGTTTATATAAGAAATTTTTTTTTTTTTTTTTTGGGGGGGGGAGGGGGGGATTTAATACGTGGATTTTTACGGACAGCTCTGTTCTTAAAAGGTAAGATCTCTTCAGTCTCCTAATTATTTTTTATCATCTGATACTCAAGTATTTTTGATGCAAATGTTAGAACATTTCTGAAAACTTGCCGATAATACTCACTTTAAACTTGGGCATCCAATACATCATTCTGGCAAATTTTAAAACTGGTTTTCCTTTTCTTCCAAATGTATTAAATAAGATATTGTGAAGTTCAGAGTCACCCATAACTCCTGAAAGTTAAAAATAATAGATGTAATAATTTATCAATTACCATTTTAAAAACATTAAATAATTATATTTTAGTAAATAATTCTCACTAATTCAATTAGAATGCGAGGGCAAAAAATTTACAGTAAAAAAAAAATATGAAATTATGAATAGGGTGAAATTCCTTACAGTATTAGGAATGTGCAATTCTTTCAATAGGTAAAAGAGGCAAAGGTTTACTTTAGCACACCAGCAGCAAGCAAGTGCCAGAACGAGTGGGGAAAAGAAGATCGGGAAAGTTTATGAATTTTCAATGAAGAAAGATTTTTTATGATTAATGGTAGATGTTGCAAGATTCTGGGATTTAACATACTGTTAAATACAAAGCTATCTCGAGTTCAATGGCAAGGTAACTGAAAGCAAAGTGTGATAATGATAAAAGCACAAGATCAGTCAGTGCTTAACCAAGATTAATAAGTTTTTAGCAAAGAAAATGAAATGAATCTACATACTCGAGACATTCACCTTGGTTATGCTTGTTGGGGACTCTAAGAAAGCTATATAGCCTAAGAATTATCATTCAAAAGAAAATAAAAAAACTATGACCAAGTTTAACCATTTTCAAATTCAAGAATGTCAAAAAGCATCCAATCACTGAAGAGTTGGGTCATTCATGTTGAAAACAAAACAGGGTAAATGGTAACTGAAGGGCCGAGATGAAAAATGGTTTATATTTTGAGCACAGTATAAATAATATAGAGTAGGACAAATAACTATGAAATTTGACTGCCGATTCCGGATGCTCTGGAATTTTTTTTGCTAATAGCACTGCATGATTTAAAAAAAAAAAAAAAAAATAAAAAAAATAAAAATAAAATAATAATAATAATAATAATAATAATATAAAAAAAGACACCTTCTAATACTTTTATCAATACTAAAAGAAGGACGTAAGCAGAATGTTTTAAGGCTGGTACTATTTTTTTGAATGCCGTATATATATATATATATATATATTATATATATATATATATATATATATATATATATATTATATATATATATATATATATATATATATATATATATATATTTCTCCAATTACATAGACGAAAACCTCACAACAAACGAAATTACAAACATATCCTCCCTCAAATCAGCAATTCAAACATCTCACCCACACAATCCAGAAAGCAGCCAACATCTACATCCCTAAAGGCCACATTAAAAAATACGAACCTAACCTCTCCCCCGAAATCACTTCTCTCATAAAACAAAGGAACGCACTAAAACGCCAAAACAACCCCACACAACTCACCAAAACACAATTAGAAACCCTAAACAATCAAATATCGACCCTAATAAAAACTCACACAACCAACAACTACCAAAACTTCCTCATCAAAAACTTGGACAACACAAACAGCAAAAGAGTCTGGAAAACAATCCACACAATCCACAACGCAAAAAACAACCCACTTCACACTCACGAAACTCCAACCAATCCCACTACACAAACCCCATTAACTCCCAAACAACACATCAACCTACTGGCCACACACTTCGCTAAACAAAGTAGCTTACCTACCCACCCACAAAACAGGAAAATAATAAAAAACTGAAAAAGCTACGCAACAACCAAAACAACTTAAACGCCATCACACCCACAAACACAAAACACCATTAAAACTATCAAAAACTCTCCAGCAACAGGACCAGACAACATATCAAATATTCACCTAAAACACCTATCCATCCACACAATCACATACATAACCTCCATCTTCAACAAATCCATCCAACTCAACTATATCCCACCACAATGGAAAAAAGCATTTAATCATCCCTAAACTAAAACCTGGCAAAGACCCTTCAAACCCCTCCTCATACCGTCCCAATCTCGCTCTTATTCACCATCTCAAAACTACTTGAAAAACATAATCCTAAATTCTATCCTCCAAAACATCCCACAACAAAGCTTCCAAAACGGCTTCAAACACAACCACTCCACCACAACAGCTCTCACCAACATCATCCAACCTAAAATTATAAACGGACTTAAACCATAAACAACATCACAAAACTATATTAATAGCAATTGACATAAACAAAGCCTTCGATACTGTCCCGAAGACATAATCTTATCCATAAAATCCTCCAATCCAACATCCCAACAAATACTAAGAAATGGCTATCCAACTTCCTATCAGGAAGAACCGCCCAAATACAACAAAACGGCCATAAATCACGTACCATCAACTTAAAGAACGGAGTTCCCCAAGGAGCCATACTCTCCCCCACTCTATTCAACCTATACACAGCAGACCTCCCACAACCCCAAACAACTTTCACCCGCATCAATATCATACGCCGACGACATAACTATTGCCACCACTCACAAAAACCTCACCACCGCAACATCACTCACACAAGACTACATAACACAACTCCAAACTTGGCTAGTAGAAAACAGGATGACGGCATCCCCAAACAAATCCTCCATAACCCTCATAACAACAGACAAACACATATCCAACACCCACCCACAAGTCCTACTAAACAACACCCCCATACCCTTCAACAAAACCCCAAAGATTCTCGGCCTAACATTTGACACTCACCTCACTTTCTCCAAGCACATTCAAAATACCACCTCAGCCGCAAACAGAAAACTCAACATCCTCAAAACAGTGGCCAACACAGACATAAACAACAACATACAAACCTCAATTGCAATCTACAAACAATTTATACGCCCCACCATTAACTACGCCTCCCCTGTCTGGCACCCTCTGCTCTCCGACCAAAACTTAACGACACTCCAAATAACGCAAAATAAAGCCCTTCGCACCATCACCGGCTGCACACGCACAACCCCTCAACAACACCTACATAACGAAACCAAGATACTACCTATAAGGAATCACCTCGAAATGATAGGCACCCAATTTTACGCAAAAACACGTCTACCCACACACCCATGTCACAATACTCTCCTCCAACCTACCACAAAGACTAACACAGCCTCCATCGTCCACCGGCGCCTTTTACAAACAGATCCTAAATCACATCCCCCTCCTCCCCCAATACCACAACAACCAAACATATACACACTCAACTAACACATTCATACATGATCAACAGACCTCCAAACAACATCCTT